>WYDF02051499.1:0-12081 GCA_009867245.2 Adranes taylori
TTAAGCTCCTGTAATACGATCTCCGCCTGTGTCGACCTATCCACTCCAAAAATCCTCTTTAAGTATTTCCCGATCCTCCTTTCAATCTCTTCTCTCTCTCTTACCGCCCATACCTCTGCCCCATACATTAGCATACTTTCTACACATATTTCCAATATTCTAAACCTTATATTCATCGATTTCCCGAACTTATTCATCCATACCTTCAATAACCTTTCTGCTGCTACTCCCGCCTTCTTTACTATCATCTTTACGTGTTCCGTTACACTACCCGTTCTACTCATCATGTAACCAACTTTTTCACGCACTCGATAGTGCTACCATGTACATATATATATATATATATAATATGTGCAAAGCTGTCTACAAAAGAAATTAGATTATCGGTGATACACCTGACTGATGTTATATAAATTGTTATATTTGTTGTAAATGAATCAACGGGTTCTATATAATGATCGGTGTTACGGTGAAATGAATGAAATGAAAATGGAGGAACATGAAGATGAGGAATGATAGGTTATTGTGGGACGGGCTAAGATATTCCAACTAAAATTGATAAAAGATAATTGTGAAGAAAAAATAATATACTGAATCGGAGTAAATTAATAAAAATTCATTAAATAGAAAAAAGCAAAATTACTCTCACGAATTTATTCACATTAGTAAAATTTGTGACTTCAAGGAACTACTACAGATTAGTTTATTTATGAAATTGTCCTGATAGATCATTGATGAGTTTAGCGTTTTCTGACACAATTTTGTTTTAATTTTTTTGATATAAGTAATGTAAGTCATATTGTCTATTTTTATGTTGAGTGGTAATAATTTATAAAATTTAGGTAAGAATGAAGGGAGACATCTACGTCCAATTGACGTGTGAATTCTTCTAGGTTCAGCCTTATTACTAGTTAATACTTTAGTATAATGATTGCTCCTTCTAATTGCTAAAGTTCTAACATGCTCCTTTGGGAGTCATATTAGTTTAAAGTCAGAGAATGACACATGTGTAGGAGGTCTATAATAATTAGGGAATAGTTGTATGGAAAAGTACTTATATGATTGTAAAGATGAAGATAGCCTCCAATTTCGTTTATTTTAGGATAATTTTTTGTATAATTCTAACCATAGTGCTAATGCGGCCTTGGGTTTCTTAGAAACAGTTTGATTTTGACCATCAATTTGAGATTTCTGTGAACCTATTAAGTGAAGGCGACTGAGTGGTTTTATTGTGCTCTTCAGATACAGTTCAAAATACCTCTTATCTTTAGAAAAAATATTTCCTCTTAGTACTTCTGTGATTACTGACCCAAACTCTGATTGCAATTTTGTTATGTGAAGTAGTCTAATGAACATTAATAAGTAAAGAAATTTCAATAAGGAGCTGCCTATACGACTTCTGGACTTAGGTTGTTTAATTGACCATTTGACTATAAAAAAGTTGATGTGATACTCTCAGCTCAAAATTAACGGATTCTTTAGTTAATTGTAATAATATCACTTTAGCTTGCTAAAATTGGCATGTAAAATCTTAAGTTAGTTCTTTGTGATATAGAGTATAAAACTATTTTTTATACTATAACTATAACTAGAACATTTCAATTTCATCCTAATATATTAAGAGCTTAATTCATTTGGCTTTGGTATCTTAATGGTCTTCTAATAAACTGTTAGCTAATAAATGGTATATGGATTTTTAATTTGTATACACTTCATAGCTAAATTAACCCTTGTAAACAAAGGGATGCTGCCGCTCAGCCAGTAAATTGTATGAGATCAGCTGCTATTACCCTGTCAATATAACGGATTGTAGCTGGTTGACAGATGTAACGATCTAGTCCGGGAAGAGACAGCATCTCCAGAACACACAATTTCTAAATTGCTATTTCATGTAATTGTTATTTCATATCATATAAAAAGATGAACTAAGGGGTTGCTAATAGATTTTCCTAATACGATTTTTAAGCTATAATTAATTTGTGAATATCACTTTTAAATATCCCGCCCATGGCAATGAATCCATATGTAAATACAGATTAGAAAATAAAAAAATACCCAGACTCAAGCATTTTCGTATCTAGTATAATTGCCATAAATCTATAGCTCATTTTTTTGTTTAGACATTTCACATGTTGTCAACTCAGATATATAAGTATATACCTAGAACGCTGGCAATCGATATTAATATGATGTTGGTTATACATTTTTATAACTGATAATGCGAATTTCTGAATATCGTTTATAACTGAATTTCGTTTTACTATAATTAATGAGAAGCCTGTTAGTAAACAGCCAATGCAGTGTTATATTAATCCTCGATGAGTTGTTCCGTTCAACGCCAGTCCAAGACTTATCACTAGCTACAAAGACCGTGTCACCAGCGTATGAGATTATATTGCCATTCACAAAAATTTGAAGTAAATTTTTGATATAAAGTAAAAACAAAATTGGTTCAAGGACTGTGGCCTGAGGTACACCACGCGACTACCTTAGATAAGCTGAATTAAATCCTATTTTAGATATTTGAAGTCTCTCAGAGAAGTATCTGTCAACTAATTTATCTATTTTATAATAAAGTATTATAGTATCAAGGGCCTATAACATAGCATCTTGACTAAATTTTCAATCAAGTTGAACATGCTCAGCAACATCCCATGATAGATAAAAAAATTGAAAAGAAAATCTTTTATTCATTTTCTATTAATCATATTAATTAAAAAATTTATATTTAGCGATTTAGGTATCATACAGATGTTTGGTAAGATACATATAATTCCAAAACAAACCACTTACTAGGCTAATATCATTTTGTATATTAATTCATAGACGTGACTGTTGATATCGGATTTCAATAACAGTGATATTTAATAACATATTATATTTTAAAATTTACAATGTGTGTTGATATAGCAATAAAAATTATTTCAAGATTAAAGCTTACATATCAAATAAATTCTTTACAAATAGAAATATACCATGCCCCAATTTGTTTAAGAATTATCTTTTAAACTGTAAACTAATTTTTATTGCTAATTTTAATTTCATGCGTCTACTATTGTAAATTTTTTCTTTACGATTGAGTTTTTAAATTCTATTTGAGTCTTAGAGTTAACGTTGTGTTTGCACTTCTTGACTTCATAACAGGTATCTTTCTCCACAAGCTAAAAAATAAATCTTGTACATATATTTTTATATAATATAATTAGTAAAACACTTTTGCAAATTAACCTAGTTTTACTAAATAGTTTCAAGAAATTAATTTCAACTAATAATGCAATTAATAAAACGTTTATTTCAAATAATTATCATTATCTAGGCGGTTACAGATTTGAGTTGTAAAACTAATCAATATAGGAGTTAATTCCCACATTTGTTCAGTAATGGATACTAAACATATGAGAAAATATAAGAGTGCTGTGTAACGAGTACCCCTAAATGTGTGACTCCCTTGAGATCCCTTGAGAACTCCCTTGACTCCCGTGACTCCCTTGAGAAGCGCAATATAATAAGAAATGTAGATATAATACGACCCCGTAAAAATATACGAGGACTCTAATCATATAATACACAAGGAGCTAGAATATAGCCCATTGGATATATAGGAAATTTGAATAAAAGACGACCCCGTAAAGTTGTGCCGTTCTTGAGTTAGAAGGAATAGATAAAAGCAACATTACATTGCATTGGGGTATCGGTTTTCTTGATAAATTGCACCAACGAATTCGATGGATTATTTGATAGAAATATAATTATATTTTTATAATTTTTATGTATAGCGATAAAAGTTGAATTGGATATTGTCCAAAATTTTCGAGTTTACAATTTTAATTTATCGCTCAATTGAAATGTCACAAATTGTTTTCAAAAAAATTATTCTATCTTGCAAACCGGACCTGTAAAGTGTGCAATCGACGATGTATTCCAAAACAAGTAACTAACCGCAGACAAGGATCATGTGATATGTTCTATGGCCACGCCGAGGGTCATCTTATTTATTATTTATACAAACTGCCCACAAGGGCTGCGACCCCACAGTGAAATGTACGAAACTAACAGCAGCAATAGCAGTGCGCATTTGCTATATACACAGTTTATTTATATATACATATCTAGTTGGTTGACAGCGAACATGTACTTATATATGCGGTTTAAGAGTGCTCGTTTCGATGAGAACTGGCAAATAGGATAAAATTTTAAAATTCTTATTTGGAAATTGGCTATTGGATATATTTATTTTAAAGCTTATATACTTGTAATTCTAACCCACTCACGGTTAACTCTTTAATAGTAAATTTAAAACGTCAAAAATGAATGAATTATAAATTTAACAGTAAAGATCATTGAGGGGCTTTCAGGTTATAATTTATGTGCTCAGCAATATAAATTAATAAATATATCATTCAGACTATAAAATTTAAGATTTTAACTGATTTTTGTATATATACATAGTTGGTTCTGGTACGAATGGAATATTTTAATGCTCCAATAGAAAATTTGCAACAAATACTTAGAATGCGAATTAAATGCAAAACTTTGTGAGAACCATGGTTTAATCATTTGAGCCACCCTCTTCAGTCATTTGGAGATTCACAAAATCATCTAGGCGTGTAATGATGCGCGAACTTAAAATGAAATATACTACATTGTGATGAGTGGTAAGTCGTCATGCATTAAACTAGGAATTAATTAGAAATATAGAAAGGCTCAAGGATAGTTGTTTGGGAATTCTGAGAAGTAGCGCAAAACTTTGTTCAACAAGTAAGTGAAGCAGTGTCATTAACCGTTGAGAGACTGACGATGTTGCACAAAAATATATTCTGAAAAATGTCCTACGACTAATTGTGGAACAATCATACAGTTTGAGTGAAACTTTAACAACACATAAAATTCAAAAAAAAACAAAAATATTGGAAACATATTGTGAATAATACAAGAAAATTAGCAAAAATAATTATAAAATCTGCGATGAAAGACAAACTCTATTCAATCAAGTTGAACAGTGCAAGCAATGTGCAACAGTAGAAGAGGAGAAGAAAATGCTGGCGAAAATATTTTATCCATTTTCTGTTAATTATGTTGAAGGTAAGATTAATTTTTACCTATTTAAATATCAGAAACATTTCATCTATTATAATCATAACAATATACTTAACCATTAAATCGTAGTCATTTATACTAGGTCAATACCATTTGATAAAAAATATGAACATAACAAATAATATCATATCTAAACAAAAAGTGCACAAGAAGGATATAATACTGTCACGCTATTATTTGGAGAGCCAGTACTCCCCGATATTGGTAAGAGGTGACTATTGAATAGGATAGCTTAGCGATCCCCTATTACCTGAAGATGCTGGATCATTCAATACTTAGAAATTCGATTGATTTTAATAATTACTTTAATTTATCTACTACTGAATCGAATTACAGTTTTTATTGTGTCAGAATATGTAAAGGTATAATCCCCAGAATTTATCACCATTGAAAATACTATGCCATTGGTACAGTTACGAGACCTTTACTAATTTAATTGCACTAGATCAACATAAACTTAAATAACTCCGTATGAACGACGAATTGTCTTTCCTAGGCAAGCCTGTTTGAAAAGTATTGTTGACTAAACGCAACAAATTATATTGTAAATGCAACTAAACAGATATATGTGAATTTATAAAAGTGCAGAATAAAATAATTAACGCCTGACAAATAATATAATAAATCAATCCTTATGTTCGATTCAGAGGCAAATAGTTAAATAAAAATGGCGTTCAGGATTCATACAAATAGTTCTAAAATAAACATAAAAAATTTTTACTTACTCTTGCGGTATGTATCCTTACAAACTTAGTTTATAAAAGGCACAGTTATCTTAATAATTTTTTTAAAATTTTATTCAATTAATAAACTTGTTGCTTGCCAATTTAATATAATTTAACTGAAGACTTATTTATTTAACTAAAGACTTACTCCAAATAATTATTTAATGTATTACAGGTTATATACTGCGAGGCCCTATGCCTAATTGTATTTCCGATACTAAATTCAACACTTTAATTTAATCATATATTTTCAATATTTGGACTAGCGTTTGGATCAGCCTTCAAGCAACAAAATTCGTATCTGTGGCCTCTGTGATTACTTTCAAATATTTCGTTAGCTAGATAACTGTGCCACTATCATTACATTAAAAGCTTTCAATACATTCCACCTTACGGTGAATTGTAGTCACCAAATGTATCTTATCTATGTGCCTTTACTACTATCTTACTAATCATTTTCTGCCATGACTGATGTAACTCAAATTACATATACTTACGTCGGACACACCAATGCGCCACACACTAGACGCTTTACCTGTTATGGATCTATTGCCAACTACATCGAAGGTTAGTTATAGTCGCTCTGCAACAGTAAGAGCAACAGTGTGCCTCGTTGTTCTCACCACCTCTACTAGTGTGTATAATTCTAACTGATGCCACGCAATGTTAGTTTTAGTTGTTGGGTTGCAGTAACAGCAGTGCGCCTCACAGTGAAACGCGCATATAGTATACTCCTAGGACACGTACCTTACCATTTATTCATTTCTTGTATGTAGATTGACCCTCGCCACCCCGCTTGTAGTATTGATCATTTGTACATGCTTGTCGCATTATTATATTTTATTATTTTATCACCATACATTTAAACTAAGTAATTTAATTAAGTGTCACTGTACACTTAATTAAGTAACTAAATGCACCAAGCCATCGATGCTCTCGGCAAAAATCAGCTGAGTTCACAGTTGATGGAGTTCATTACGAAACAGTCTAAGATTTTAATGTCTACAACGGATCACAAAAGGTATAGAAGTTTCGGTTAGAATTATATCGAACTTTAAACACGATCTAAGATTTTGGAAGATATTATAATGTAATAAAAATTAATGAACTAAACATTCCGATGTTTCTGCCATACTGAATAGCTGGTAGCATCTCAGAGGATTTGACGAAACATTATAAGGACTTAGCACACTTAGCATCAATCAAATATATTAATAAATATATTTACGCATGCATCGAGTCAAGAAAGGTGATGAGATACTATGGGAACTGAACAAAATTTTACCAAAGCAATTTAAATTTGCAGAAATTACAAACATACCAAGTCAAGTAATATACAAAGTAAACCACAATCGTACGAAGTCAATTATAGATATCGACTTTACGAAAGTTACTCTTGTACCAATACAATTTGACAATGATTCGTTTATCGCTACCGACGTCATAAGAGACCTATTAGCTACAAATTACAAATGCAACAGAATTGAATTACATTTGTAACCCAGAAATTGTTCATACCAATAATTTTGTTATTGATGCGGTATATAAATGACATAATCCCACAAATTGTCCGATAAAGAAGTTCAAATTAGTATCTATAAAATGGCAAAGATTATCAAGGGCGAACACATCGATGTTCGTGTCTGCCAAGAGTCAGGGTATAGCTGGCATATGTAACGGGGCGGGATCAGCATTGACAGTAAAAACAATTAGTATCATTGTCATGTTATTGCGTCATGTAGAACTAGAATGATGATATATCACTAATCCTGACATTAAACCGTTTTTTGTTTCTAACAATCTTGGATCACGCCAATGAAAAAATGCATCCAGGTAGAAAAAAATAATCAATACAATGAGGGCTTTGAAGAAATTGTGATTTTCAAAATTAATACTTAAGGAAGACTAAATATTATAACATAATCAATTTAGACGCGGCATGCTCTTTTAAATCGGATTCCTTAATTATGACGAAATAACCAAGTGTCCTACTTTTAATACTTCTTACTTAATTACTTTCCTCGAAATAAGTTGTCTGCAAATTAATTAGGTACTAAACGAACTATACTTCAAAGACATAAATAATGATGGCTTTAAAATATACTAAATACATTTTCTGTTATTTCTAAATGCACACAAAAGCACTTTTATTTACAGACATGTCTTAATTCCCTTTTGAAAAACCTTTTATTCGACAAATACATACTACACACAGAGACGCAGTTCTGTGTATTAAGAAATTGATTTAATGGGTCCTCTTGCTTGAATGCCTTCCAGATTACCGTCAGGACTATTGTTCGTATCGCCTTCGTTTTTCTCCTTGCTTCCCGGATAAGCAATAAAAAGGGGATAAGGTTTAAAAGGTTTTAGCGACTCGTTCTTTTTTTTTTGAGTGTGCTTTTATAACTAATAAACTACATTGATACCTTCTTGTAATGGTATTCTTTTCTATTTCAGGAATAATTTAATAAGTATATTTGGACATTACATCAAAGAATCATCTTTTTGTATTTCTTTCAACGATAAAGCCAATTCTTAAAATATTTACTAATACAATGCTAAAATTTTATTTTATGTAAATTTTTAATGTTTTTAATAACAATTTTCTTTTATTATTATTCTGTGAGCGTACTTATGTATAGACCAAACTTGTTTCTTTGATACTACCTAACAGGCTCAAATAGGCAACGGTTGTACGTTTAACAACCTGATATCAACAGAGGGCCAAATTTGTGTCAACAGAACGCAAATTTGTTCACACCATTTATTGACTGTTAAAGTGAAACTACAAATCTACGAGTCTTGAACTTCAGCTCTATTATAACATTTGTAGCTCCACATTGATTTGTTATTATTTTCTAATCCCGTAAGAATTTGGGAGTTTTGCATCTAACAGGAGTTTATAAAAACTACCCTAATTCCATGTCGCAACAAATTCAAACACGGCAATGTATACGAAACGTAATCACATTAGAGACGTCAAAATATTAAATATACGTGCATGCAAACTTTTGTGGTATGAACTTTTATGTAAATGGACTACTTCTATAATCAACTAATAAGCTAATCAAATTATGAACTGATTGTATTTTAAACTACTAAATACGTTTTAAGAAACAATACTAAAATTATCTACTTTTATTTTATTTAGTATATAGTAAAATTTCTAAATTCCAGTATATATAAAATAGAATGACGCAAAATTTTTAAACTTCAAATCAAGTCTGATACATAATAAGTTCTACAACGCACATATCGGACAATTTAAACCCAATACCAAACTTCATTCTACTGTTATACTTTAGTTACTCCACGCAGTGGATAATTTCTGAAAAATTAAACAAAACATAACTCACGAATCTGAAAGAACAATAAATTCTTTAGAGTGTACAAAGAATATTTTACTCAAAATAGATATTATTTACCAAAATGAAAACAAAAGATTTAGTATTGCACACATAAGACAAGAAAGTCAATTTAATAAATCAATTAATTTGTCACACTTAGATGACAAAAAATATAGAAAGAATATAATGTGCGTGCCATAAACTTGTCAAACAACTTAAACATCCGGGTAAAACTATTAACTATATTTTTCTCTATTTTTCTTTGTAGTAAACACAAGAAAATAACAAAAGAAAATATATGAATGGAAAGAAAGTCGGAAAGCTTTATATAACACAGTAAACACAAATATAAGAGTTTTTTGGGGAAAATGATCCAAAATATATTAATATTTGATTTAGAGAAATTTACTGGACAAATATCGTTTTTTAAATCCACTTTAGGAGCGTTAAAAGTTTCTACTTCATGTGTCTGTCTCAAGAGGGTTCACTTTGATGCAACATATTTGAAGTCGGTTTTATCAATATATTAGACAATTTTGTTAAATGTTTATAAATTTCTAAGTACGTTTAGAATCAAACGTTTTGATAGACATTTGAATCTAAGCTTTGGGATAGAACAGTTGTCTGCCATAAATAGTCTGGCACATGTGACCCACGCAAGCCTTCCTCTGATAATTAAAACAACATAATGAGTTGAGACTTCTGGACTAAACGATATCGCTCAAATCAGCATATAATCTGTTGAGAACTAACACGGTGACAATAACAACCCTTTCTTTCAACAACACTGTAGGGTAGCGTTCCAAAATACTTAACGTACCGGTGCATCATATACGATAACTCACTGATTAAAAAGCCACAATCTTCTTCCAGCGTCGAAATAACAACAATAGAACAATAGAAATTACCCTTCTAAATGCACTTTTCAAACGAAAATACTGCAGAAAATAACTTAAATACAAATCGAGAATTACTCTAGATAAGGCTGCTGACAAAACTAACAGGGTTTCTTTAAACTACCTAACAACATCTCGCAAGTCTTAGAAAATCAAGCGAATTTAAATAATAGTCTAACCATGAGAAACACATGTAAATAATAATATCTTTACTAAGTCATAAACGACGTTTTCGAAGAATTATAATACAGATATGAGTAGTAAAGAGTTAAATCCGACTTGAGAGTACTACACCAACTTTAAAGTGAAAATGCAACAAATTCCCGATTAAACCAGGCAATCTAATCAATCTAATTCCACAACAGTACAGAAAGTTTTCCCTTTATTTCTAGCAGTGTTCATTACGATTTCTTTATATAATAGCATTGATATTACAATTATGGTTCAGCATCCACCGAAATACTGGAAGGCAAAAATCACTTAAAAGGAGAAATGTTTGAACTAAACCAATTAACTACGTCCAATAAAAAAACTAATCAGGTAAGAATTAATCAAATTTCAGAATTCCTTATGAATAGCAACATAAAACCAATCATTCTCCTTTACATACTAGGTTTACATCAATCTCAAATTAATGCCATCAACCAATGCTAAGAATCCCAAGATCACATTACCACTATGGCTATTTAGACAACTTTACATTACGGCTACGATTATACAAATGATCCTACAATAAACAAACATAAAGTTACCTTCTACATTATCATCACGTAAGTTCTTCTATAAACAACGATTCTCTAATCATTATAGAGTTCTGAGAATTTTTGGTATTCTTTGACCTTAAAATAAAGTGCCTCCCAAGGAGCATTTTATAGATGATTTGCTAGTAAACTCTTCCGTATCTAGTTGAAGCGTTTAGGCGACATATTAGTCGAAATTCTACATCTCCTGCTTGTCTACTCGGACAAACCTACATTCTTAATCTTGGACAGTCTGTCTGATTACCAAGGGCACCGTAAATGGTTGTAAAAAACTCCCATTTATCTCATTGCCCATTTGTTTGTGTACCTATGTGCAGAGGAACTTTCCTTCTGCGAACGGCATTTTCTATGAGAGCTTGATGTATGTTGGTTTTCATTTTTATTGCACCTTTAAATATTACCTTATGGTTAAAGTTTTCATTATTGTTCCAACGAAAATTAACAACAAATATAAATTTTGATGCTTATACTATATCTCCATATTTTTGTCTGACGTAATTTAATAACATTAAATCTCAATTTAGAACTTAGGACACAGGAATGAAATCACAGTGCGAGGTCAGAAAGAATATCAAACTGTCACTCAATTCTTTTATCAACCCACTGCGCTTTCGGTTAGAACGTATAAATTATTCAGCCAGTGAACTGGAAAGTCATATCCATATATTGATGTGAACATAGTATTTCTGTTTTAAGCCATGTCATTTAACAGGAAATAATGAGAACTTAATTTAATTTTAATTTCCTCGAATCTTTTTTATTTTTGACTAAATTTCTAAATAAATTGATATTTTAAACTTTTTATTATCAATTCTTTTTGAATTACATTATATAAGACAGTGTTTCTGAATATAATTTATTACCAATTTGAAGCAAACATCCGCAATCTGTTCTATTTATAACTCAATAAATTTATGCCTTAGGGGGACAACAAAAAAACTTTAAATTAAATAATCATATATCTTTATTAATTAGTCGTGCGCAATAAATTTTTTTTAGTGCACCTATCATTCTTTTAATCAAAAATTAGTTTTTTCTAGCAAGTAATGATTTAAAAACTAATATTTTGTAATAAATGATATAAAATTCGTGAAGACTAACAATTTTTTTCAAGCTTTTAAAAAATATGTATCAGCAAAATTTAGAATTTAAATTTCTTAACAATTTTTCAATTTATACCTAAAATAAAAAAAATCGTAAGTAAATAGACAGAGACCAATGAATTTTATATAAAAATGTTTTTATAATTTATATT
>WYDF02051510.1:0-12081 GCA_009867245.2 Adranes taylori
CATACAGAAGCAGAGGACGACCACCAACTAGATGGTCCGATGATATGAAATGTATCCACACAAATTGGATACAGGAGACACAGAATAGGAGAATGTGGAAGCAATCAAGGGAGGCTTATGTCCAGCAATGGACGAATATGGGCTGATTGATAAATACTTGAATCGAGATTAAAAACTTAACAACAATAGCTACAAAAATACAAGGTACCAAAATATAATTTGTAGGTTGCATGTACTAATATGATAATGTATGAAATATTTTAATGTATGAAATAAACGAATTGTTGGTGTCTGCTAAATAATTTATAACAATAAATTTAGAGTTCGTGAGGAAAATTGTTAGTTGCAGATCAAATTAATTGTAATTTAGATAACAATAATTATTAAATATAATATAAACGTAAATGAAACGATTTAATTCATAAAATTAATTGAAATACATTTCTTTTTACATATGAATGAGGTGCTTTAAAAGTTACTTTAACATGTTGGCTGCCCACATAAGACAAAAAACATTCGCAATTATGCTTCGATAGAAATAAATTAATACACGAAAGAAAATTGATTTTTATTATTCTTGAACCTTACAAAGAACGACATTATACATTTTCTTTTACAAAAACAAAAGCCGGCTTACCAAGAAGGTGATATCGGTTAAAGAAAAACATATAAATAAATATTCAAAGCTTTTCAACAAAGCAAGTCGAACATAAAAATATTGCACATTTATCGCACCTTGTATACTATACTTTTCTTATTTTTGTGTATCTGACGACCTTGTACTTACTGAGTTTTTTTTTGTAGTACCCTGAGTACCTATTTCCTTTTTTTTCCTATTCTGTGAGGCCTTTTCCATCTCCTCTACCAGTTTATGTTTTTCAGTAACTGTTGAGATTCAACTCGGAAGTGCTACCAATCCAAGAATCAATTGTTCTTTGAATTCAGTAATTTGCTTCGACAAATTTTTCCATCTTATCCAAGTACTGTATTCAGCAACAATTCAACAACCATTTTATAGTACCATATCATTGTTTTTCTGATAAGTGAAAAATTGCCCGCCATTTGGTTAGAAATATCTACACCTTCTTTTGCACGAAAGTCAGATGTTCGAAGGCGGTTAGATATCGCGCTAGTTCTGATCTTAAACGACGTTAGCCAGTTTTTCGCCATAGTATAGAATACTTGGTGGGAAGCTTCCGGGAAATCAAGAGTGTTTCAGTTACGGAGTAATATGGGTGCAAAGCAGAAACTTACAAGGAATTGATGGACGAACACCACCAGGAGAGGTGCCTGCGGCTTAATTTGACTCAACTCAGGGAACCTCACCAGGTCTGGACATGATTACGATGGACAAATCTATAGCTCTTTCTAGATCTCATAAATGGTGGTGCATGGCCGTTATTAGTTCGTGGCGCGATTTATCTGGTTAATTCCGATACCGAGCCAGACTCTTTCTTAGTAAGATCTATTATCGTATGTTGTTGCCCATACTCATGTGCGTGGTACTGCGGTACAGCACATTCCATACTATCGGTGCAAATGTTTTCTTCTTAGAAGAACGAGCTATATATAGTAGCACGAGAAAGAGAGAGAGAGAGAGAGCAATAACATGTCTGTTATACCCTTAGATGTCCTGGGTCGCACACGTGCAACAATGAAAGAGCCAATAGGTCTCCTAGGCCGAAATGTCTGGGTATTCCTAGCAATCTCTTTCGTGATGAGGATTGGGACTTGAAAGTGCCTTTCATGAACGAGGAATTCCCAGTACGCGTAGTTGATCAATGTATGCTGATTGAGTCCCTGCCCTTTGTACACACCGCCCGTTGCTACTACCAGTGAGCAGGCTAGCGAGATCTACGGAGCGGCGTGTCGAAAGGATCAATATAAAATGAAAATAAGGAAATTAGTTTTCTTCTAATTAATGTCGTGTGTAAATCTTGTTGTTTTTTGTTGTTCAGCATATCCATTAGTTTTGTGAATCAGTTATTCAAATTTTTCATCATCTACTTGAACTGGACTTAGTTCAGTTTTATTTTTGGGGTAGCCTACAGTTTTATTTTTGAGGTAGCCTTATATACAAAAACTGTCGAGAAGATCGTGTCTCGCCTAAGATGCGACCAATCGACTTCAAACCAATTTCTGTTTCCGTCAGCAAATGTACAATCGTCAGTTGCCACTTTTTCTACCACATTTTCTACTTCGTTCAAAATGTTTTCATTGCTGTTCGATTCTTTACTACCATACACTTAGTAGCTACTTTGGTATGAAGCTGCTAATTGGGTCATCTACTACTAAAATTTCACATAGAATAGAGCGCAAACTTTGTTTTCATCGTGGAAAAAATATCTTGAATTTTATGTAACTGATTATTTGGGTGGGTTATTATTGGAAAAGTGAATATATCGCACTAGTAGTTGGAACCTATTTTTCCTTATAAAATCAGGAACAAAATTGCAATTTTGTATAAAAATTTAGGATTTTTATTTTGGTGCTATTTTGGATTTTTAAAGTAAACTGACAGCTCGCTCGATAAGATTAAAAATATAGCGTTGGAGAATTTGAAAGATGATGAAGATGTCCATAATTTTTATTTGAAAAAACCAACAGGTGCTTAGTTATAGGCGAAAAGTGAAATGTTTGAGTGGATTTAGAAAGATTTCAAAAATGCCAGGACATTTAAAAAATATTGTATAAAATTAATAAAATTATCAACATTCCTATTTTTGGGGAAAAAATAAAATTTAAAAACCGACTCTAGTTGACATAATATGGAACTGTTTTAGTTTCAAAGTTGGTTCATCGTATAGAGGGAGAACTGACATATACCATCGTCATATTCGCTAGATTTAGACTTGAAATAAGGGCCCCGAATGCCCTCCGCAAGGGAAGGCATGTGGCACATTTATGACCTTGGAAGGTTCATTTATGTCCTTTTCAAAAATTGGTGAAGGAAAATTGTACGATAATTTATCAAATGTCTAGATGAATAAAAAGTGTAAGTTGCAACTTTCTAAAACATTCATGACATGGCAAAGAATTTGATAATTTTAGTAGTGTTTCAGACGAACATTTCTAGACATTTATTTATATTCACTGCTCTGGAACGAATGCAGATAACATCTTAAAACTTGGATATAGTATGCAGAAAACCGTATTCTTTTGTCTATACATAAATACAGTTTTATACATGTTTTTTTAATAAAAAAAAACCAGGCCTCTAAAAATTTTGATTCTCTGACTTAGTGCACTATACACTTATATTGTAATGTACGTGGAAAGTATAACAGATGGGTACATTTTGCAAAACATGGTGCGATACAGTATTTGTTTTCGATAAATCGTATATAACACAAATACTTCGAAGGGGTTAACCCTATACACAAATACTTGTATAGTGTTAAACCACTTGATTTACCCCTATGTTGCAAAAATCTTAGGTTTTCCTAAAGTTTATATAATTTAAACATGGAAAGCATCGTTTTACGCGTCTTTATAAAGAGTAAAAATTGTTCTATTTTTTAATTCTACGTTGTTTGTGATGGAGCCTTACCCACAAAAAACTTTAATTCGGACCCTTTGGTCTCATTTTCGAATAGAATGCACACGGAATAACAGCCTAAATATGCTGACATGGCTGACTACATGTCAGCAGTGGACGGAAAACTCGATCTATTTATAGCAATTTGTGGATACTAATCGATTTTTAGAATCTTACAATGTGTGTTTTAAAAAATTATGTAAATTGATTGAAAATTCGATGTATAATGAGCATCTGTCGAGAACCATGTTTAATGAACTTGAGCCAAATTGACTGTATTATCGTCCAAAATGGGTAATTTTAGCCACATTTTGTAAGAAATGTATTTAATATAATACGAATAATAAATAATAAGAAACTTTCATAGACAAAATGAACAACGAATAGAACAATTTTTAGCTGTTAAACAGCGACTAAATACATTAATTGATGAAAACGAAGAGTTTATGAAGTATTTAAAGTAATTTAAACCATATTTTATTTCTTAGATGCCCTATATTCTTGCAGTCAACGTGCGAACAATTGGGAAGTGTCTTTTTACAATCCTAACTTTTATACGTCTTTTTACACGTAAGACACTTTTGACTTGTATCTCTTACAAATTCTTCATGTGGAAATGTCTTCTTACAAGTAACTCTTACATATGAAAATTGTAATGTGAGGTTTGCCAACTTAGGATTTGCTTACACAATTATCTTCTAACTAATACTTGCATATATGCTAACTTTCCAAGCGGAAAAAAAATTTATAAAAACATCCAGGAAGGTCAATCTACCCAATGACAAATGAATCGATCAACGGTAGCAAACAAGCGGCTAAAACAAATCCTGGTGTATAAGTTGCCTATCTTAATAGATACGGAAAACAAATACATGTTAAAAATTATTTGTGTCTTCGAATTAGTTCCCGTTAGCGATCAACCAGCAATCGAGAGGTCCGGGTTCGAGTCCCGGATGAGGTAAACATTTTTTCGAAACACAAGTAATAAGAAATATTAATTTCATAATTTTCTTTTGAAATATTTTTGTTTTCACTCTGATGACGGATTACCCTTATTTACTTTTACCTATTTCCATTTAAAAGACGTGTCTTCTACTTATAACAGACCGTTGATATTTAAAAGAGGTTGGTCTGAGAATGAATACATTCGAATAGAATACCTCCATTCGAATGCGATATCTCCATTCGAAGAAAAGCTAAAGTCATTACCAGTTAATCTGAATATGTCAAAAAAGTAGTGGTATTAACAAGTGTTGAGAAATCTTACGATTTCAGATGCATAGGCAAAGTCTATGCTGGCAAATCCCATGGAATCTGGTTCATCCAAATTAAAAATTAGTTAATTACAAAAATACATGCTTCAATCAATATTGTGAAGGGTGTGAAGTATTGACATAGAAATAAATCAAAAATGACGCTATACATTATTAAAAATATAATTCTAGTAAAATTATTCTTCTAAATTGAATTTGTTTTCGCTAAATTAATAAAATAAAAAAAAAATTCCTAATGTATCAACATGTCTCGCCTAATTGACATTGTTTGTTGATGACTTGCACTTATAGGTAGGTAAGCCTATTTAACGAACTATCTATAAACACATCATTAAATAGGCATCCTCTCGGTAAAAGTTGCTTGCGTTATATACATGTTAATTTCGAATTGTTTCAACAGACATGTTAGGTACGTGACATTAAATACGAATTATTGGTAAAGAAGTTGTTTCGAGTGCAGCTTACCAGTTCACTGACAGAGTAGTAGATTATACAAAATAATATACCAGGGAGAAGTTAGCGATTAATATCTCGGCCATAAATGTTCCAAACTTTAAGAGTAAGAGATGCAGTACCGCGTACATCGATAAAATCAATATTGAATATTTCATTATATTGTTAAAATGCTGCTTCAACTTTGCGCAACAAATAATCTTATTTTAGTCATAAATAAAATTATTTAGTTTACATAAATATATTTAGAACTCGTTTTTATTTATCACAAATCTTATAGAACCCTATTGACTTTATAATAGCATTATTAGACACATTCATTTTATATGGTAAAAAACATGAAATTTTACTCATTTGGCCAACTTTTTTTTCAACTTTGCCCTAAAAGTCTTATAAAAATATATTCAATTATATGAAAAAAATTGTCGCCTTCATCCACGTTTATTTTAAAATTCGTATTAGCGAACGTTTTCAGGAACTAGGCCCATTATCAAGCTAAAAAATTATGTATCAATAGTGTCCAAGTTGGTGTTATTCTTGACCAACTTGGACTAAAAAAGATGACTTGAGCGGGTTCAACGATGAAAATTCAGTGTTCACCAATTTGGAGACATAGTAGTTTGTCATTCGACCATAAGGTAGAAGAATTTGATTATAATTTATTTCATATATGTTTGTCGTATTTAAAAATGATCTTTGATGTTGATAAATAATTTTTTAGCTTGATAATGGGCCTAGTTCCCGAAAGCGTCTCCTAATACGAATTTAAAAATAAACATGGATGAAGGCGAAAATTTTTTTTCATATTATTTAATTGTAATGGTCCACGACACCTTAGATGTTTTAATTAAAAATATATTCTTTGGCTAAAATAAAATGAAATAATTTTGAATATAATCTCGTATTTTGAAAATATTTGCCTTTGAAGTTATGATAACATTATTAAATACTTTCATTTTATATGAACACATCAAATTAGACAAAATTTTACAACGTTTTTTGAAATTTACCCTAAAGATCATTTAAAAATATAATTAGATCAAAATAAAAACATTTTGGGTATTTTATCGTATTTTAAAAATGTTTGGCTTTGAAGCTGTATCAGCATTGTTAGACACATATGATAAAATACATGAAAGTCGACTAATTCTACCACCTTTTTATTCAACTTTGCCCTAAGCATGTTATAAAAATATATTCTTGAACCAAAAAAAAAATTATAAAATTTTGAGTATAATCTCATATTTTGAATGTTTTTGCCTTTAAAGTTATAATAGCATTATTAAATATATTTATTTAATATGATAAAACACTTTAAAAAATTTGATTAAATTTTACAACTTTCTTCAACTTTCCTTAGAGATCTTATAAGAATATGTTATTAGATCAAAATGAATTAAATATATTTGGGTATTTTCTCGTATTTTAAAAACACGTACATTTTATATGAGAAAAACATGAAAGTTAACTTCTTCTGGCAACTTTTTTTTTCAACTCTGCTCTAAACATATTATAAAAATGGACATATTCGAAAAATGGCTCTAAACATATAAAAAGAATTATATAAATTATTCTTGAAACCAAAATAAAATAAAAAATTTTTGGAAATAATCTCGTATTTCGACCATTTTTGCCTTTGAAGTTATGGCAGCATTAATAGGTGTTTTCATTTTATATGATAAAATACGTCAAATTTGACTAAATTTCATAACTTTTGTTTCAACTTTACTTAAGCATCTTATAAAAATATATTCTTGGGCCAAAACAAAATAATAAAATTTTGGGTATAATCTCGTATTTTGAAATTTTTTCCTTTGAAGTTATGACAGCATTAGTAGATATTTTCATTTTATATGATAAAATACGTCAAATTTGACTAAATTTCATAACTTTTGTTTCAACTTTACCTAAACATCTTATAAAAATATATTCTTGGGCCAAAACAAAATAATAAAATTTTGGGTATAATCTCGTATTTTGAAATTTTTTGCCTTTAAAGTTATATAGCATTGCTAGATATTTTTATTTAATATGATTTGATTCAATTTTACAACTAGAGATCTTATAAAAATATGTTATTAGATTTCAAATGAAATAAAATTGTTTGGGCATTTTCTTGTATTTAAAAATGTTTGGCTATGAAGCTGTAACAGCATTATTAGATGCGAACATTTTATATAATAAAAAACATGAAAATTGACTAATTCAGCCAATTTCTTTTTGAACTTTGCTGTCAAAACTTTGCTTATTAAAAATATACTCTTGGACAAAAATAAAATAAAAAAATTTGGGTCTTATCTCGTATTTTGAAAATTTTTACTTTTGAACTTATTCTAGCATTATTAGCTACTTTCATTTTAAATGACAAAACACATGAAATTTGACTAGATTTTACACCTTCCTTTGGACTTTTCCATGAAGATCTTATAAAAATATGTTACTAGATCAAAATGAAATTAAAGTATTTTGGTATTTTCTCGTATTTTATAAATTATTGTTTTTGAGACTGTAATAGCATTATTAGACACTAAGATTTTGTATGTTTGTATGATAGAAAACATTAAAGTTGACTAATGCTTGCTGTAAACGTCATATAAAAAATATACTCTTGAGCCAAAATAACATTAAAAAATTTGGGTATAATATCCTATTTTGAAAATTTTTACCTTTGAAGTTATAATAGCATTAATAGATACTTTCATTTTATATGATAAAACACATGAAATTTGACTAAATTTTACAACTTTTGTTTGAACTTTGCCCTAAACATCTTATAAAAATATATTACTAAATCAAAATAATTTTTTTCGATTTTTTATCGTATTTTAAAAAGTTCACCTTTGAAGATATAACTTTATTTGACACGTAAATTTTATATGGTAAAATCCGTGAATTGACTACTTCTGCCTATTTGATTTTCAACTTTGCCCTAAGCATTATAAAAATATGCTATTCGACTAAAATAAAATTTAAAAAAATTTGTGTATAATCTCGTATTTTGAAAAGTTTTGCCTTTGAAGTCATAATTTCATTTTATATGATAAAACAAATCAAATTTTACTAGATTTTACAACTTTTTTTTCAATGTTGCCCTAAGGATGTTATAAAAAATGTTATTAGAAATGAAATAAAGTTTGTTTTCGGTATTTTCCCGTATTTTTAAAATGTTTGATTTTAACCTATAATATTATATATTATTTAATAGCATTATTAAACACCTACATTTTATATGATAAAAATTCGAGGGCGCTCTTGACTCACATTTTCCTCGTATTTGAGTACGCCCTACGAACCCTCTTGACTCTCTTTTCGGTTAATTTCTAAAATAGGCCTGCTGCTGCTTTTTGATATTATTTTTCCCCACTACCGCAATGAAGGTTCCCCTTGGTTCCCCATTTGTTCCCCAAGTTTTAATTTTTCAACTTTCATATTAATCGATATATTTAATGTATTACAATAACCGGTCTTATGTAAATCGATCGCAAAGTTTACAAAACAAAAAACATCCTTTGCAATTTTAGAAAAAAATGTTTCAAATAAAATTGAACATGTTCTTCAATCTTCTAATTTTAAAACTGAACTTCTTAATAAAATAATCATTTTGAACTCCTCCCAAAATTATAATGTGCAGCCGCCACTGATAACAACATTTATTCAATTGCAAAAGCGCTCTTATACAATAAGCGCGTCTAATACAACTTAAAATAGTTTTTCTTGTACCAAAATGTCAGGTACCAAATTTTCAGCTACCAAAATGTAAAAAAAAATATATATAGGGTGTTACTAAAAAGATTTTGAACATTTTTTTATCGCTCAAAATCGGTATTCAGTTGAACTATATTGTGGTCCCTTACACTTACATACGTTCCCCAACTTTCATTTTTCAACTTTCATAGGAACCGAGATATTTATGGTAACAGTTTTTTTCAAGGTCAAATTACTCCGGTGATATGGCGTGCGAGTTTTTTAAATTCGCTTCAACGCTTAAGTATTAAAGGAACTTTCGACACAAGCAATTTTTTAAAAAATCATGCGAAACAATTTGAAGAAAATGGACCCTAAAATTAGCAAAAAACGAATATATATGTTAAATTATGATTTTAGAAAAGAATGTTTCAAATAAAATCGAACATCCTTTATGTAGCTTATACAATAAAGTTTATTCAAATGTCCTATCTTTTATTGTTCCTGAGATATTTCACAAAGTTTGTTAAACTTCAAATGTGGCAACATCGCTTCCTATACAATTTGGCAACATGGGACTTTCTTTATTCAACGCCCAAAACAACATACTATAATATGTGCAAAATTTCAGCCTCCTAGTTTGAATATGAATATGATATTTCTGAACAAAAAAAATGTTTCCTGTCCGCCATATTGGATTTATAAAAAAAAACTGAAAAGACCGTTCTGCGGACTGATAGTCTACACCGGTCTGCCAAATTTCATCTAGATCGGTCACATCATCATCACTAGTTTATTCTAGTCCACTGCTGAACATAAGCCTCCCGTAATTTTTTCCACAGATCCCTGTCTTGAGTCGCCTGTATCCAGTTTGTACGGATGCGTTTTAGATCATCTGACCATCTAGTTGAAGGTCGTCCGCTACTTCTTAGTGCATCTTCTGAGAAATTCTTGAACATACATCCGTACGTACGTACGTACATACCTCCACCGAAAAATCGAACCTCCTTTTAATTTTTTGAGCAAGAAATTTTTTGAGCAAGAGTTAGAACCGGATAAAATTATAAAATTAAACAAATTACCTTCAACGTTGATTTTTTATTGTATTCGGAATTTTTGTTCCGAGCCGATATATATGTAATGGGCACAATATAGCTAGTATTTCCGTACGTGTAAATCAATTTAAATTAAATCTTTATTAAATTAAATCTAATTTAAATTAAAATAAACTTATTACCCAAAATAAATGAGAATCGGTTTTGCTGCCGTCATATCTGCAATTTCCGCCATTCTTCTTAATGCATAGTACCGTTTTTGGTAGCAGATTAGAGATATTGTCCACATGAAGGAAGGGCCCCAAATTAATCTGGAATCTACTGCCAAGCTCAGAAATTGTAACACTTTTCCTCAGTAACGCATTTATCCATCGTATATTTCATTACGTTTTGTTTTTGTTAAATTAAAGTTAATTTGGTTTGATTAAATTAGTGCTTTGAATTTTATATAGTGTACGTTTATCGACTATATCTTTAGCTGGATGGACCACAGTTATTGTTGTATCAGTTGCAAATTTTTTTAAACAGTTTTGAAAATTATCAGAATGTACAAAAGTATAAAATATATTTCATGCTATAAATGCATATCTACAGGAATTAAACAATTTATATAATAAATGTAGTAACCCAAATTAATAAAAATGTAATCAAATATCAAAATGCGTTTTATTACTTAAATAATGAGGTTCATAAATATCGTTGATTTTAACAAATCGTGACAACATTGCATTCATATAGAAGACGAAATGCAACTTCTTTGCCTTCTTTTACGAACTAACAGTGATTATTGATTACGTGTACGCTCTATCTGCATTTATTAAGTGGATAGGTGACTATTTACGAAACTCGGTCACGCTATGTTGTAGAAAGATTGTGGCCCCACATTTAGCTGGTCAAGATATAGCAATATTTATAATGATTCTCAAAATGTTTGTTTTTAGATATATCCTGATTTCATTTTGTGAATTTACAAACAGATAAAGCAAATTAACTTGAGTATAAACGCAAGTGACACTGCTATTTCTCTTTGAACTAAAGTAAAAACAGCTTTGACCGAAGCAGCACTACAAGAAAGAAATAATTAAACAAAACAGAGAAAGGCATGGATAACGCAGGAAACATGGGATACTGTGGAACAGAGGAGGCTACTCAAAACAAAAGATATGCGGAGCAACGAAGAAAAAAAGAAGTATGCCGAACTGAGTAAAGTGATTAAACAAAAATCTAGAAAGGACAAGAACAAATACGTGAACGACATCTGTTATGAAATAGAGCAATACACAAAAATGAAACGCAGGTTATGTTCAGGAAAATTAAGCAGATAGCGCGCACCTTTACACCAAAATACACAGCTGTGAGATCCGAAAATGGCAAACTACTAACAACTCATGGCAGACAATAGCGACCAAAATAATCGACCGCCAACAATAGAATTCACGGAAAAGGAACACGCAATCCTAAGACAGGAAGTAAGCGCCGCGATCAGGAAACTTAGACTGAACAAGGACCGCAGGAGAAGATAACATCGTGGCCGAAATGATAACTACAGTAGGAGAGCCAGGAGTTGACGTGCTACACAAGATCTGCCATCTGGGACCATGACGAATGGCCCGAAGACTGGACCAAATCGATCCACTCTATAAAAAAGTACCTCGAGAAGTGTGTGATAATTACCGAACAGTAGCTCTCTTCTCGCATGCAAGCAAAGTACTGCTACAAATAATATCTGAACTCTTAAAGCCCTATATACTACCATCACAACTACCATCGGAACAAGCTAGATTTGTGCCCGGACGCGGGACGAGGGAACAGATCCTCAACATCAAGCAAATCATCGAAAAGGCGAGAGAGTTTAATTTGACCACATATTTATGTTTCATAGACTACACTATGGCCTTCAATTGCGTTCAGCGGCAAAATCTATGGCATATTTTGGATGAAATGGGAATACCAAGACACCTGATCGCACTCATCAAAAGTCTCTACGACAGTAACGTTGTATACGTTAGGGTAGAAAACGAGCTCACTAACCCATTCCATGTTGAAAAGGGTATCAGACAAGGCTGTGTACTTAGTC
>WYDF02051532.1:0-12081 GCA_009867245.2 Adranes taylori
TAGAGAGTCGTTACGTGACATCTGCCCAAAGAAGAATCTCGTGTATGACGTCGTCTTTTTAAAGGTGCTGAAGTTGATATTCTTTGGAGATGCACGCTACAGACCGAAAAAAAAATAAAATAAAAAACAAATTATAATAATAATAATATTGGACACACGCTACCATGTCATGTAGAGACTCCGGCGATGACATTGTTTAATTCCTTTTGTGAACGTCACGCGCAAAATTAGGACACTTGTCCGCCTATAACAGTTAATGAGATTCAGAGAGCTTTGAAAGGCAAAAAGAAATTCACCGCGCCTGGGCTAGACACTATTACGAATATTTGGCCAGATAATTCACATCGTATCTCAACGGAGAAAAGCCTATTCCATCGTGGGTTACAGAAGGATGGACAGAATAGCTTTACAAAAAAGGACCATCATCTGATCCAAAAAATTATAGGCCCATAACTTACCTAAACACTTGCTATAAGATATTTACTAGCATCTTAAATGAAAGAATATTAAATGTCATACAACGCGTTTGGTGACGTATCTATAGCGTGGATCTAAGAGAGGCTTGGCTGGTTGCAAAGAAAATCTTCTAATTGACCGTTGCGTCATTCAAGACGCAATACAATACAAGCGCTATCTGTCCATTGCCTGGATTGATTACAAGAATGCATTTGATACCACTCCACGTAGTTTGGTTATCAAGTTATTGGAGAGCCTAGAAGTCCACGAGAGATTAGTGAAATGCACGAAAATGCTCATGTCGCAATGGTCAACTCTCTTTGTCATTAAAGCTTACAAGAAAAGCGATGTAACGAACCCAGTCCGTTACCGAAGTGGCATTTTCCAAGGCGACTCGCTAAGCCCTTTGTTAGTTTGCATTTCATTACTCCCTCTTTCCGTAGCTTTGCGTCGCTTGAAAGGGTACCCATGTGGAAAACCTGGTAATCGGATACGCATCGTAAGTCATCTGTTTTATATGGATGACTTAAAACTTTACTTTCCCGGCGAAATGGAGTTAGCCAACTCCTTAAAGATAGTCACTAGATACACTAAGGTGCGACCACACGTACATCTTGGACATTGGTATGGCATTTGGATCAGATCAATGCGCAGTGGTCTATCTCAGAAAACGGAGACCGGATATAGAAAGGGCAGATATTCAGCTTGCCGACGGATCAGCCTTCTCACAACTTAAGATTGATGAGAGATACCTGTATCTGGGCATGAGTGAAAGTCATATACATGATGCAGTCAAAATCAAAGAAACTCTCAGCAGTATGTACAAAAACACCATTAATAAAATTTGGCGGTCCGAATTAAGCGGATCCAACAAAGCTGTCGCCACAAATATGCTTGCTGTTCGGACGCTATTATATAGTTTTGGTATTACTGAAGAGTGGCAGGACGAGCTGAAAATCCTTGACCGATCTACAAGGAAAGTGACGCATATTAATCGGAGCATCCATCCTAGGTCTTCCGCGCCTCGTGTTTACATTCCGCGAAATGAAGGTGGCCGAGGTCTTCTGAGTATTGCGTCAATGCATGGCCGTATGGTAATAGTAATGGCTAACAGGGTTATCGACAACCTAGATGACTCTCTTATGAAATTTGTGCATGAGCACGAATTAGCGGCTATGGGGTCATTTCTATATAAGACTGCAAGAAATGCATCCGAATACATTGGACTATTGTTCACAACAGATATGCAAGCGATGAAACAATGAACGTGATGCAGGTAGACATCGAGGCTGCCAAAAGTGTAGTTAGAAAATCAGAATTGGCAATATTCAAACAACTCCATCTGTATAAACCTATGCATGGCCAATTTTATAATATCATCGCCGAATTGGAGCTATCACAACATTTAACATTCAGCTTCTTAAGATCTGCTGGCCTGCGATCTGAAACAGGTATTTATTTGTGCATGCCACGATGGTGTCATAAACATGCTTATCTACCGTTAGAATATAATTGCCTTAGAGGTGGCCTATACGAACTGCCGAGCGTGAGGCGCAAGTGTCAACCAGAGACGCTACTTCATATTCTTTCCTCGTGCCCGGTGTATGCTAGAACAAAATACATTGAGCGCCATAATGCCGCCTTAAAAGTGATATATTTTCATCAGACATTCTTGCGGTATAAACAAAGACCCGGTTGCACCCTACGTCGTTAAGGATATTGAGCCCGTGGTTGAAAATAACGCCGTTAAAATCTTTTGAAACTACGGCTTTCCTACAACCCATCAAATAGCCGCAAACAAACCTGATATTGTTTTATTAGATTCCACTAAGCGGGAGATGTTCCTTATAGAATTTTCTGTCCCCGCTAATAAAAATATTGAAATTAAGGAACAAGAAAAAGTGGCTAAATATCAGGATTTTCTATGCGATCTAAAGATCCAATATCCACGACATTCCATCAAATTGGTAGTCCTCATCATTGAAGTCATGGCAGGCGCCAAATCCTCCCTAATAAACTATATTAAGATCATACCGACTTGCGAGACCAAAGCTGAAGGATTTGCAAGTCAGGTGCAAAAGGCCGTAATCCTGGGCACTTTCTGTTTATTTCGGTCACACTACCTGACTATGATGTAAGGACTTACTCTGCTGTTTAGATAGTCGTTACGTGACATCTTCCCAAAGAAGAATCTCGTGTATGACGTCGTCTTTTTAAAGGTGCTGAAGTTCAGATGCTTTGGAGGTGCATGCTACAAAGCGAAATAATAATGATAAATGGCGCTTAGGAAAGTATTAGCGGTGCTGATAAAGAAAAATTTAAATGCGATGACAAAATAATAATACGGAAAGCAGCGGAAAATGGCGGCAATTTCAAGCACACCACAGCACAAATTGTTAGGTAGGTAGCCTAGGAAATTACCATAAGCTGGTATTGTCGAAATGCGCACTGACGTGATCGCTGTTGTTTGTATACCACTATATGTACTGTGCACTAGAGAGCACAATGCACTCTAGTTACACAGGAATAGGTTAGGCAGGAAGAAAGGGTAATGTCAATCAAATGCATGCATATGGACTATCATAAGGTATAACAAAGAAAGCTAATCAACACATGCAATGCAATGATACTAAGGAAACAGTGTAAGTTAAATAATATGGCTTACCAAACAAACTCACAATTATCCCTTAAAGGTGTGGCTGTGTCTGGCCTGCTCGTCTGCTCTACTCTAGATGAGATCAGGGTCTGATTTAAAATGCGTTAAGCGCGCCTATTTATAGACGAAGAGCCATTTCTAGATGCTTGTCAAGAAATATGTGAAAGTCGTAAGTCCCATTGTGACCCGCTACAGGTATCCATACAAAATAGTGTGCTCGCGAGAGTTAAAACATAAATAAATTATAGCATCATTAACAATACCCAATACACGGATATAATATTATATCGGTGCGTATCAGCCATCAGCGACAATATATTTTCATACACGCTTACGTACGTTAACACAAGAGCGTATTCATTATCGTATTGGTTTACATTTATAAATCAAAATAATTGATACGTAGTTATTACAAATACGTTCTAAATAATCTTTTAATTTAAATACAGTGGAAAAAATATATTTAATAAGGCTTTCTTATTTGTTTATTGCACTAATTAATTCCCAAATTAATTTACTAATCTTGACAAGTTGTTACGACATCTTTATTTTAAAAATGGGAGAGGAAAAGCGTATCCAAATTATATTTATTTTTCTTTTATTTTATAAGTAACTTTGTTACAATGTGATATTATACTATGAAATTATAGGTTACTTTGACAAATACAGAAGCCAAAAGAACTGAAGGTAAGATGGGATGTGGTAGTAAAATGGAAATTGTTATATTTTTCTATGAAGTTCTGCTATCTGGCGTTCGCCATGCAAGACAACTTACACCATAGAGACAATTTTTCCTTTGATTCTGTTTCCTACCACTAGTGTTTGTCTAGTTGTCATTTTATTTTCATTTTTGCTTGCAATAAAACTTTTTCGAGTTTTATTATTATTTTATTCGAATTTAATATTATTATTTGACTGACGACTTTATCAATAATTTTTTTTGTGAAAAAACAATCCTGTGGGTTTACTAGAAATGACATTTGACGAGTGGCATTCCGGTTAGCGGAACGAAATGGCATTGATAACTATTGCAAGGACGGAATAGCAGGTCGTGCTTAGATCGGCCACTTAATGTCTAGATATGTTAATCTTTCAGTTAGAATAACTACTGGCATATCTATTGCCCGTGTTCTGGCTTTCGACAAAACCAAAGTAAAAATCGTTTTTGATGTACTGAAGGAAACAATGGAAACACCTGTATCCTCCAACTCAGATAATAATGTAGATGAATTGTACAATGTACAAAACAAAATACCCTAAATTGTAGATTTCAAAAGGAAACGACTTCGTCTGAACCCTTAGAAATTATGCGGTAATTTTTCGTTAACAGTGTAAATATATTTGGATTTTAGAGACAAAGAATATAAATTCGCTACGAACTATAAATTTTTAGCGAACGGAAAAATCAATATGTGAAATTTTCTATTAATTGCGTATTTTACACATTAATATTTTTCTCACACTTACAGCCAAAATTTCGCCCTCAAATTTTGGCGCCCCCGCCCCTACAGGGGACCTGGTAGTACATAACTATATCATCAATCATTACGTTACATAACAAAAATAGTAAGTCATAATATAAAATAAATTTTAAATAGTAAAACATTATTTATATGAAATATATTAATTTATACTAAATTTTACAATTAATAATAACTGTGCGTTTAAAATATTTTTCTTCATTAAATTCAGTTCAATAAAAAGTTCAACTCTAGAACTAATTTAGCAGGTTTTGTTTTTATACAACATGGAGCATAACAATTTGTACCAGATGCAAAATCCATAGCAAATACTGAAAACTTTAACATATATTAACAAAACATCGAATGAAGCGCGAGACATTCATATGTAGAGAATATCTGCATATGACAGTGCCAATGCCAAAAAAAACTAGCCCGCACAGTACACAATCCAGAGAATTATGTTATACATAAGCGTCGTATTACATCATAAAAACACGACATTATACACCTATTTTTATCTTCTTGGATTATAAAAACGTTCAGGGTTTTTTGTGTATATTTACAAATAAAATATAAGGAATATACGGAATGTGTATGAAAATTTTGAATATTATTTTTCCTTGTTCTTGCTTTGCAATAATAATCTAAATGACCGTAGTTTTTCATATATTATATGCTATATCTTTAAATGAATGGAAGTCAATAGTGTTCCAAATACTCCATTTAATTAAAATTCAAATAATTACTAGTTGAAGTTAGTTGACATGTTTCAAGGCAACAATCACCTCTTCGTAAAACTACAATGTTTATGGCTTACAAAAGAATGAATAATAAAGTTGGGTATGAATTATGTTGCAAAATTTATGATTGCTTATTTCTTATTTAAACTGGTCGTATCTGTAACATTCATTCATCTTCACTCGGGATGTTATTAGTATTCCATGTTATTAATAAAACTTCTAACCCTGAAAATCACAAATGTTTTAAAATTATTATAAAACTGGAGCTATGGTATATACGTGAGTTTGGTCTTGCCGTCTAAAAAGTCGCAATACCTCATTTGAGGTTCCTGAAAGGGTCAGGCGCTGTTCCTTGCACTTCGAATTACTTGAGCTCACCTTTCTGGAGTGTACAGAGGTATGCGTTTAGACTTGTTCTCTATTTTGGAGTGAATGCAATCACACTCGATTCCGTGCCTCCAGTATCAAAAAAGCTATGATTTATTGTTTTTATTTATTTATTTATTTCATTTCTTATAATACTTTGATAATACTAAGCCATACAGGAAGAAATGGAGTTTTTCTGTTGCCCTGTGGAAGTGTCCGACAACATATTAACGGTGGTAATATTAAAATTCTACGCACATTAATCTCGTCCATAAAAAGTTACTTACATCCTGGTTGCTAAGATTGTAGACTGCTAAATTGTAAATGGCAAGCATACGTAGATAAAAAATCTCACCTGCTGTTCTTTGGCGAATTGTAAACCGCCTGGAGGTCGAAATTAAAAGAAACAATCCTGTCAACAGACAATGCTTGTTTTTAGCCTCTTTCTTTTCACATCGAGCACATCGTCACGTTTGTTTTTTTTTTGATTTGTAGCTCAAATTTCTCTGTATATGTGCATTACGGGCGCTAGTTCTGTGAAAATTGAAGCACCTCCTACAGTGATCTTGTTTTAGAAAGATTGTACTCATTAAATCCTTGCCTATATTTCTCTAAAGTGACAAGATTGTTTAGATGAGTCTGCCTCAACACCGTAGAGTTACATTACTGTAAAAAATAAGTTGTTCCAAAAAGTATTCGGATTCAAAGGATTGTAGTGATTTGAATACAAGAGACATACCAAGGTAAAATAGAAAAGTTTCTCAAAACATGAATCCTATATCTTTCATATACCTATACGTATTACGTACGTATATTGTATAAGAAAGATAAAAAAAAGAGAGAAGTTTAGAAGAAGAAAAATAAATTTAGAAGAATTTATTTAGAAGAATTTCAGACAAATATAGTAGAAGTAATAGAAAACAAAGAGTAAATTACTCAGTTTAAAGGAGAGCACAGGAAGACATTTCCGCCAAACCGGCGAAATTGATTCGAAAAGAATTAGATAAGCAAATAAACGCAATAGAAACCATATCGGTTACTGATGTTAAATATATAAGAAATAACATTAATCCTGCTCGTTTACAGTCAGTGCCAAAATTGCCCAATTCAATGGAGGAAGTGCAAAATTCTTAGATTTTTCTGATTTAAAGACCAATAAAAAGAGCCATTTATACTTGTGCAATGATTTTGTTGAAAATATTGTAGTGTTCTCATATACGACTGACATAGAATTTATGTGCCAACAAGAATCCCTTTATATGGATGGGACTTTTGAATTTTGCACAAAATTCTTTGGGCAATTATTCACAATACATGCCCTTTCTAATGATATGTATGTACCGGTGGCATTTTGTTTACTAAAAAACAAAGCAAGAGATACGTACATCAAATTATTTAATGTATTAAAAGAAAAATGCAAATTAATTCGTTGTATCCTAAATACAAAAACTGTTGTAATCGATTTTGAAATGGCGATTCATTCGAGCATCGAAGAAGTTTGGCATAGAGTTCGAATTGTAGGATGGCGATTCCACCTTGCTGATGGTAAATACAAAATTTTGTATATTTTTTTAAATACTTAGAAACGGTTATTATTTTTACAGGTGGCGTAAAATACAGCAAATAGCAAATAGGTTTAACTTCAGAATACAAAAATGAGCAATCTATAATTGGATCATGGCTAAAGTCTTTATTCAGACATTTCTTCCAGCAGCGGAAGTAGGAGATTGCTTGGTAGAAGATTTCATAAGCGAAAAGCCGGAAGATCCGAAAGTTTACCAGTTTGTCGATTATTTGGTAGAGAACTACATCGACAATGATTCTAAATTTACTCCGGAGATATGGGCAGAGAAAAGTTCCACCATTGTAAGAACGACAAATGCGTGTGAATCTTTGATCGAGTAGGCGGTGCAATGAATAATCTATTTTGGTATTTATTTAAAAATTTTATTTATTTATCGAAAAGATAACTCTAGTAAAAAGGTAATAAATAATGTAAATACTGAGGTTTTAATTTATGTCTCATAGTACCTAATTAAATAAACACCCATTGATAATTATTTTATATTTAATGAAACACGCAAATAAAATTATGATTTGAATAAATAAAAATCAAATGGAAATTAAAAAATATTAAGGGTGTCGATTATATTACAATAAAAAGAAATCTCAACAAAACTAACAATACAAACTTATAATACATGCTCAAAATGACCCCCTCTAACATTAATGCAATGTTGCAATCTAGTTTCAAAAGATCTTTGCACGTTTCTGAGTGTCCTTACATTGATGGTTCTGAACACCTGTCTGATCCGTTGCTGCATATCTTGTTTTGTTGTTGCAGGTGTTTTATATAATTCGCTCTTTACATAAGCCCATAAGAAAAGATCTAGTTTGCTAAGATCAGGGAATCTGGCTGACCACCTAATTCGTCCATCTCTTCCAATCCACCTATTTGGGAAAGTTATGATTAAGAAAATTACGAATGCGTTATGTGTGGTGTACAGGAGCACCATCAAGTAAAATCCACGTACATAGCCTTATATTTAAAGGAACATTTTCCAAGAGCAGAAGTAGGTGATTCTGTAAAAAGTCTAAATAAACTTCACCAGAGACACGGCCCTCAAAGAAATGTGGTCCAACAATGTAATATCCTAAACTTCCACCCGAAACATTAATGGAGCATTGAGTGTGGCTATAGCATACAGTCTTGGAAGGATTACTTGTTGAGTAGTAGTGAAAATTATGCCTGTTGAGAAAACCATTTCTGTGAAATGTTGCTTCATCTCCAAACAGAACATAATCAAAGAAGTTGTATTGTTGGTTTATGTTTTCTATGTCCCATTCACAAAAATTAACCCTTCTTTGATAGTTATCAGGAAGGAGTTCCTGATGACGTTGTATGTGATAGGGATGTATTTTATTTTTGAATAATATCCTAGTTAAAGAAGACTTACTGACATCTGTTTCGTTTTCAGCAAGACGTGTACTTGTGTGAGGATCTTCAGTCAAATTTAGAAGAACGCTTAATTCATTTTCTACTGTTAAAACTCTTTTTGTCGTTCCTTTTATTCGTACGCTACGTTACCGGTACGTTTAAACCTCTCCAGTAAGTTTTCGAATGTTTTCTTATGAGGTTGTCTACGATCGGTAAATTTTTGACCGTAAATTCTTGTAGATAGTACGCAATTGTCATCATTCACACCAAGTACGAATATCATGTCAATTAATTCATTAGTTTCAAAATTCATTTTAACCTTAATTTGCATAATAAAATTTATTGAATAATAATAATAACTTATAAGAAATATTTATGATAAGACTTATGAGAATATTTATTATGCAATGGTAACTAGATTAATATCTTAATCACTTATATTCAATTACCTGTATGTCATTTCAAAGCCTTCTCCATCAAATTGTTTTGCGTGTTTCGTTAAATATAAAATAAATATTTATGGATGTTTATTTAATTAGGTACTATTAGACATAAATTAAGCCCTCAGTATTTACGTTATTTATTACCTTTTTACTAGAGTTATTTGTTCGATAAATAAATAAAAATTTAAAATAAATGTCAAAATGGATTATTTATTGCACGGTCAACTCGATGGAATTAAAAAATTCAACCAAATTGAGATTTCTGTTAGAAAATTGGAAATATCTCAAAAACAGTTGAAGTTAGACACAGGAAGTGGTTAATAAAAATGAAAGTAGTGCTAAAGATCTATGTAACCGTTACATAAAATAAAGACTGGTCCATTTAAAGAAATTCAAAAATACCCTACCACCCGTTTTGGTTCAACCTATATACAATTTTCAATCAAATGCAAAAAGCAAAAACTTTTATACGCGTAAAAGATGAAGGCATAATAGAATTACCAGGTTCAAAAACAGATAAAAGAAATTTTATTATTTTAAGATACAAGCAGTTCAATTTACCACAATTTTGGCATAAAAGTAGCCATAACTTTTGAATCACCCGGTATAGTCCTACCAAATCTTAGACTGAAAGTTACGAAAAACACGTAGAATCGAATTATCAAATAAAACCTCTAGCATTCCGTTTAAACAAATATATTTGGTGTCCGGCCTGCAGTTATAGAACAACTGTATACATGAAAATATTTTTAGTTTGTGTAGCTTAAGACTCTAGAGTCTAGACACTTCTGCTTTGGAAATTTTTCTCCATATAATATAATAAATGAGAAATTGGACTTGGACACACTATTGGGACAACCTGTATGTTGAGGAGAATTATTAAGGTTTTTCTAATCCAATTTGAATTCATTTTTCTATAAAGTAATTCAATTTAGCTTAAAAGCATGCCAGAAATTGTGTTGCTATTCTCAATCGCGACTTAAATGCTGCTTAACTAGTTACCGATCTATTGAACATTTGAATTACAATTCTTGACCGCGACTTATATGGATCCTAACTATATGCCGATTCTTTCGCAGTGCAGTTGAATTATATTATGTCAAACATAAACATAACTCTAAAGAGCAGGTCAGGTTGTGATTCCAGGGTAAATATGTGGCACACTACTTTAAAAAAGCAATTGACGTACATATATTAAAATAGAATTTCTATTACAGAGCCAAATTGACTCATGTACATAAATCATTTCAGACTAGTAAGTGCTGAAAATCTTTACAGATCTTTACAATCATACACCCATATACCAGCTTGACGAAAATAAGATTGCTAACACACTCTTCACTAACACACTTTTATTTGCTTCACTAACACACTTTTATTTCTTTTCAATATGTTTAAAAATAGTTACCACATATATTCAATAGGCTTAAAATATTTTACAAAGTGTTACGTATTAAAGTGACAATCATTTTTAAAGATGATGAACATAGGAAGCGTATCTAAACGCAGGGCAAACTTATGAGCAAAGTGCATCAGATAATGGTACTTCTAAAACCTCGTTCCTATCTCAATCAAGTATATATCTAAACTTTGTAGTTATGTATTTTTGATCATTACTTAGTTGATTGGTAGTTTTAATACAAATTTGATTTCTGGATGACATTAAAGTAAAACCACATAATAATATATTTTTAGAAGCATATGTACTTATTGATGATAATGTTATGGTACTCCTTTAAAAATACACCTTTAAAATAATAAGATTCTAGTACTTTTGTTTAAATGTCACTGACTAAATTGTTATTTTTCTTTTTAAAGAGGTAAATTCAAGGTGGCTGTACATCAACTATCCCGGCAACGGCATTACCGTTTCATGATGCAATAGTAAATTGGGACATCGTGTGCTAAAGTACACATGAACTGAATAAATCTCAGGTATGGAACGCTGAATTATGTATTAGATGGAATGGGTGTTTCGTTTGGATCAAACATTGTCTTCTGTTTAGCACGTGACTAAGATAACATTAGTGTCTACGACAAATTTCCATCAAAAACAGAACGTAATTCTGCGCTTTGGTTGAAAAATATTCAAAAAAGCATAACCATTTAAAGGACATATATAGGACCCAGCATATAGAAGGCGCATCGCATTTTGCCTGCAACGTGCGCTTCTATGAAAGGACACAGGCGTTCTATAATTTTTCCTGGAGAGGCCAGGCACCATCCTTACAGCGAATATAGATCTCTAAGCAACATAGCCAGTCGGACCTTGTTTATAATTAGACTAATTGAGCAGCAGCAAAAAGAACTCTATAAGGAAGTTTATAAGCACCAATTACGTTTTGGTAGGTGATTTCCTAAAACGTTGAATACTAATGAGAGATCTATCAGAGCTAGATTAAAAAAATCAAAACAATGCATAAATAGAAGCTGATGAACGAGGGAAAGGTGTACCAGGAAATAAAAAATAAACTTTCTTCAACAGAAAAAATGATCAGGTGTCATATTCAAGGAAGGGGTCAAAAGACAATTTACAGCAAATTGATATTTTTCAAAAACATTTGTTCTTGGTGAAAAATTTAAAAGAATGGCGTATTTTTCGGTGTCTGTGCGTATGTATGTACGGCTGTATCTTCCACAATAACTCCTACCCTATTGGACCGATTGGGATGAGATTTGGTAGACAACTGTAGATGATGAATCCGCAGAAGAATGTTTTCTATAAATCCAATATGGCGGACAGGAGCCATTTTTTCTTCAGAAATTACATATTCAAACTAGAAGGCTGCAAGTTTGCACGCATATAGCACCCTGCATTTTGCGTCGAATAAAAAAGTCCCATGTTGCCAAATTTTATAGAAAGGGGTGTTGTCACGTTTGAAGTTTAATAAACTTTTTGAAATATGTCAGGAACGATAAAAGATAGGACATTCGAATAAACATAATTGTATAGGCTACATAAAAGTCCTTCGATTTTAATTCAACCATTTTTTTCTAAAATCAGAATTTAATATATATA
>WYDF02051543.1:2000-12081 GCA_009867245.2 Adranes taylori
GGCGACTAACCCTATTATGTTCAGCTCTTCATCTTTCAACTCTTGTAATATGTGCCATACTTCTCTCGTCTCGCAATATAATTTCTAATCCAAATACTGTGCTTTTTATTAGAAAGCAATTTGTTTTTTTTTTCAACTGCTGGCGTAATAAATAGGAAATAACAACAATTCCAGCGCGAGCTGTAGCCTCCGACATCTTGTAACTGCTGCAAGCGATTTTAGTAGCCATGTCGATTACACAAAGCGATTGCATTCGTCAGAGAGAAAAATCGCCAGCGAGTAGCGACAAAAGTAGGCAGGTGGTCAATTTTATTCGCAAGCGTGTTGCGAAAAGGCGACTAGGCGCCTAACCCTATTACATTAAGGTCTTCATATTTCAAGTCATATCACTGGATGCGCCATACTTCTGTTGTCTCGCAATATTATTGCTCTAGGGCCCATTTTTTTTCAAATGCTCGCGTAATAAATAGGAAATAACAACAACTCCAGCGCGAGCTGTAGCCTCCAACATCTTGTAACTGCTGCAAGCGACTTTAGTAGCCATGTCGATTACAAAAAGCGATTTCATTCGTCAAAGAGTAAAATCGCCAGCGAGTAGCGACAAAAGTAAGGCAGATGGTCAACTTTATTCGCGAGCGTGTAGCGAATAGTCGACTGGGCGATTAAATTCGAAAACGAATAGCGAGAAAAATTCGCCCAGCGTAATCGAGGCTTTAGATCAGTGTCCATCAGTGTATATTCTATATTAATTTTCGTGCTATTTAGGTTGTCATGATGCGTGCGCCATTAGAATATCTGATCTCTGCATATCTGTATGTATATCGGATCTAAATTTTGGCGACATAGTTTTCACCTGGCTATAATTTATATGAATATCTATAAAAATAAATACTGTATAATCTTATTAAAAAGTAATTTATATATTCTAATTTATAGGCAAATATATTTTATTTACAATGGTCCTCGTAGGCCTATCAGTCGTAATAACAATCGTCATACTGAACGTTCATTATCGTAAACCAAGTACACATAAAATGGCTCCTTGGGTACGTTCATTTTTTATCAAAAGCGTGCCCAAACTGTTACTTATGCGTGTACCCAAAGACCTTCTAACTGAGATGGCATCACATAAAATGGGCGGTGCTGTTCCTGATCGATCATCAACCGGTGGTCGATTGATGCTTGGAGGTTCGTTGGCGCATTTGGGGAGCAAACGATCCCCTTTAGATATTATGGGTACAACTGGATCAAGTTCCTCATCCTCATCCAGTAGTTCATCAAGACATAGACCTAGTGGATGTAATGGATTGCATTCTACAGTTGCAACAAATAGGTACGTATCAAATTTGTTTCGAACAATTACATTAAATTATTAAAACATTTATTATAGATTAAGAAATTTTGCCGGCGTTCTTGGTAGCCGATTAGGTTATAATGGATTACCATCAGTATTTTCGGGTTTAGATGAAAGTGATTCAGGTCCAAGAAAGAAATATCCGTTTGAATTAGAAAAGGCTATTCATAATGTTATGTTTATTCAACATCACATACAAAGACAAGATCAGTTCAATGCTGTGAGTATAATTTTAAAACAATGAAGCGACGCGTTAAACTGCTTCCAACTTTTATCTTCAATTTTTAGTAGTTAATCATAAATCATTTTTCAATAAGCAGAAAGTGTTGTAACAAATATGCATGTGTAGAATTTTGGATTAAATATATTTTTCTTTGAATTTGATATTTAATTTAAACTTTCTTGTAGGAAGATCAAGATTGGGGTTTCGTAGCAATGGTTCTTGATCGTCTATTCTTGTGGATGTTTATTATAGCTTCACTGGCAGGAACGTTTGCTATTCTTTGTGAAGCACCAGCTCTCTATGATGATACAAAACCCATTGACATGGAATTATCCTCAGTAGCCCAACAGCAATATTTACCATCAGGATATTAAAACTAAAGCATTATTTGCAACAATACATGATTTGCAGTACGATAAATTTTAAATTTAGTTATCGACCCTTTAAAAACATCCCCTTAAAGCATGGATAACCCTAGAAGAATTATTATTCGTCATCATGTGTAAAGTTGCCTAAATCGTACCACTTAAGGAAATTAAAATTAGGATGTTTAAATGGAACATCCTATATTTTATGTAATGGATGGATAGATCTTTAGCGCCACTTTCATTTTTATTAACCACTTCTTATGTCTAACTTCAATTGTTTTTGAGATATTTCCAATTTTGTAACAGAATTCTCAATTTGGTTGAATTTTTCAATTCGATCGAGTTGCCCGTGCAATAAAAAATCCATTTTGACATTATTTTAAAGTGCCGAGTTGGCGCCCGTCCCTACCTAGATGGTTACGTAGTTTGTTTTAAGTTATATTTATTTTAAACAAAATAGAACCTCAAGTCTGATGGACTATAATTTTTCTATAATATGTTGCTCATGCAATAAGACTCAGTTTATTTATTATGATGTTTGAATCGCCGGCACGTGAATTTGAAGCTGGCGATGTTGCAATGTCTGAGGAAATGTGAGGAACACGTTGGTGTTCCTCCGAAAATGCCCCTTGTCGCCGAAAATGTCCCTGAAGCGACGACGGCGATGTTCTTCTAGCGTAACTAGATATAACCATCCTTTGCCCGGTGTCTGTGGTAACGAGACGTCCCCTGGTATCGTCCAAGGTACATGGTGACCCTGGTGGAGTCTACGGCTCTTCGGTTTGGTTCGACGGAGAATTTTATGATGGCGCTAGCACGGACTGTGCGACGTAGATCAAGTATCGTTGTGTTCTCGGAAAACATTGTTTGATTGGTATCTCGGGTGTGATGTCAAGGCTTCCTCTACGGTCCAAGTAAGCCGTACGTAAGACATCCTCTTCTTCTGCTGGCGTTCTTCTCGCTTTCTGATCGATGGCATAGATACAAGGAGAGGGTTATAAAATAAATAGATGAGTGAAAGAATAGAGATTAAACAATAACATATTGAGTGATCGAAAGGTTACTGCCGAAATATGCAAGAGCGTAAGTCTTGTTTACCTGATATTCTTGTTGTGCGAAATTTACTGGCTGTGTGAGTGAATTTAATTTATTATTAAACTCACTCTATGAGAATATGTTTCTTGCTTATTAGAGTATTATCACTGATAGAACTGTGCGAAAGTTGCTCACTCATGATCTAACAGAAACAAGATCCAAAAAAGAAGATTCATGATGAAACTGGCCTGGGTATGGCTTTTTTTATGAAATTAGAGATTTTTGGTGTCCGGCTTTGCCGACGGTAGTTCTTGACGTTGGCGGCCGTAACTAGGCAGGGCTTAATCAAAACTTCTACTAAAAGTTTTATGAAGGGAGAATTTCCTCGAATAGGAAGCGTCTTTTCAACCGTTGCGAGTTTTTAAGAACGCATAATATCCCTGTCAATATTCTACGATTATATAATATGGGAGCTCTCTAATCAGATTTTACGCGCAACTGAACAACGAGCTGTAACCCCCTTCTACTACAGACTCTTACCAATCAAGGGAACGGTGGTGGCAGTTTCTACCTGGGCAGCGTTCAAACAATAGAAAAATCTAGTTAGACGAAGGTAACGCCTTCAAAGTTCATTAAACTCATTAAAAGTCGTTTGCTAAAAATATGCTAGCATCGAAATCCCGGCCAGACGAGATCACCCAAAGTTCAATAAACTCATTGATGTTCTTTGTTTCAAATCGGAGATCGTAAAATTTTACGTCTCGACCAGGTCAATGAATCCATAAAGGTGTTTACTTGAAATTGGATATCAACAAACAAAATCCTCAAATACATAGTAAAGAAATAAGCGTGCGAAAACCAAGGCGCCATAAAAGAGAACAAACATATCCCTCTCTCATAGTATGTACCATTGTTTGGTCAAGTTCTACATTCGATGCAGATACACAAAAAACGTGAACAACATCTGCCCGCAGCAATTACAGCACCAAAAGGAAGGTCATCGAGATACCAACGCTATATGTTCTCCATCTCGTTTACTCTTCTACTCTTTCTAACGCACACGAAGACAGGTATTGTGTAGTTTGCGCCATGGCTCCAGCTGTCTCCTCTCCCTCTGTATGCACTCTGTTGCAAACGTTGCTGACTATCGGTATCGGCTCTAACTCCCTTTCCCCCCTCTGTGATTGCTGTTTGGATAGCGGTAGCGGTCGACATATCTCTATAAAGTTCCAATGCCTGCTTGCGAAATCATTTAGATATAAAGCATCGCAAATCTTTTTGTCGTTTATATTATTTAATTAAAATATCAATGCGTGATTTATTTGATTATCGATTCATTTATTGGTTCGATGGTTTAACAAATAATTGCCTGATGATTGTTTATTAATTGCTTCTTTATTGCATTTGCTGATGTACAATACGCCGATAACGATTTACCTGTAAATATCAAATCAATTGCTTAAATCGTACCAGTACAATTTTAGAACCACATATAAGTACGATTTAGGTGACTATGCAGAACTTACAAAATGTGCCGTTTATCGTAATAATTCCTTTACTAAACTATATTACATATGTAATTTAATCTACTCAAACTTGTATTTACATATACAGAAAAATAATTGAACTAATTTACATAGAGATAATGCTTATTAAAAATTGATAAAATATTACATCAGCCTTACCTGATTTACTAACTTCACCCAGATTCATACAGAACGTACGAGTTTTTACACATTTTTAAGTTATATTGGGAAAGCCCTAATCTGAGTAAAAAATATGCCGTTAGATGACAATATTTTCTAATATTCAAGCAAATGTGCAGGCGGTACGATTTAGAAGATCTGTATGATATAGACAACTTTTTCCTACTATTTCAATACAAAAATATTTTTAAAAACTTCATTTTTATCATTTTGTGTGACTTTTAAAATATGAGGCACTGTAAGAAAGACTCGCTTATTCTAAAGACGCCTACACATGTTTGATGCGATCAAATATCGAGAATCGATCATGTATATAGATCTCGAGTAGCTAACCGATTTCTATCAAACGTTTATTCTCCATCCCCAAATACTCTAACCTTTTCCAATGACAATAAAATTTTGAAAAGGTATCTGGGTGCCACATTTGCAAAACTTTGATGGAATGATTCGCCATAGAAAAATTTATCCTCTATATAGGAAATTTTTAAAATATCAACTGTGACAAATAAGTTTTAATTACTTGAAAAAAAAAAATCTATACTTTTAATTCAAAAATATAATAAAATAATGCTCAAAAGACATTATAATAAAATATATATTAAATTAAAAAAATATTATTAACTCAATTATTATCGACTCATGCAATAAATCACCAATAAATTGGTTTTTAAAGTAAATATGGAAGTCAACTTATTTGTAAAAATCTAATCACCAGTTAATATATAAATCAAATGTGTAGTCCACAAAAAAATATATACAGTCTATTTAATTTTAGTTGTCACAACAGATATTTCGGTTATAGTTAGAGATATGGCAAAATATAGAAGAAAAATTGAAAACTGCCAGAGTCAAAAAAAAAAAACAATTGACCATCAAATGGATTACATTTAACAAATACATCACAAATTTTAAATAGGAAGTGCCAAATTTTATTGCGTATCCTAAAACTATAAAACACAATAATATATCACATGACATAGTTATCTTATCAATTTAAAAACATAAATCGATAATTAATAACAAATGCACGCTTACCTAGACTAGAGTTTTATTCGAAAAAGTAGACGGCGAAACAAATGAAATTATGCTATTCAACATAAACAAAGTAACAGTATGTGAATTAAGTTTGAAACCTCACTTCATAATATGTAGATATCTAGCAATTGTTTCACCGCCTACCTTGTCACTGGTAGGCGGTGATGTGTTCACGAGTGATGTATTCAATACTCGTGAATGTACGTCAGATTTACGTTGTCAATTGAGTAGATCACTGTGACATATAATATATCATTGAACAGAGAATTTTTTACAGATTTAAAATACACAATAAAATTGGGCAATGTTGAATTTATTTGTTAAATCTTATCCATTTGACGCTCAATTGTTTTTTTTTTGCTATAGCAAATAATAGAAAATTAAATGTAGAATAACTTTTCTTGAAAACATTTTGTCATATCTCAAATTATAGTCGACATGTCTGCGGTGACAGCTAAAATCAAACAGACTGTATAATATAATCTATAAATATTACAGTTTTAATTAATTATATGTATAATATATTTGTTTTTAATCATATTTCAAAATTTTAAATAGTTGTTTATCTCATTTTAATTTTTGTGTAATACATTTGTAAACTTGAAAAGTATAGAGTTGTCATTGTATTATTAAATAAAAATAATGAAAATATTTTTCCTGAATTTTATTTCGTACTATTTTTTATGAATGACAAAAAAAATTATAAATATGTTTTTATTTGAACGGAACTTGTATCAGTTTGGGTGGTAATATAGACTAAAAAACAAAAAGACTAACCTCTCATTATCTTGAACAAACTCCCAAAAGCATCAATGAAAATTACGGCACAAGATTCTTTCTTTTATATTCAATGTTACGAGAATAATTGTACTACATTTTATCAGCTTAAATCGCTAATGAAATGTCCCAAAAGTTTATTTATAAAAAATCTTTAACCACCGCACTTTCCCTCCAATGAGAATCTATGTCACAAATGCCCATGATAAATTACTATTTGATAAAATATACTCATTAGTTACTTAACCACTAAACCCGAACCTCATCTCGACGCCCGTAATGCCAGATATTGAGTACACAGGAAAATAAAAATAACACCAAACTGCAATTTTCAATCGAAACGAATCCTATGCAAAGCTCACTTATTGGCAATTTAATGATAGAAAATAATTTATAATCTACGACCTTTCATCTTTCATACACCATACAGGGTTTGTCCGGGAAGTAATGTCAATGACTCGAAAAATTATTTATTGATCAACTCGGTAGGCGTCACGCTAGTCCCTCTCTGGAATGTCCATTGAAGCCTTGGTGCGAGACTCTTTGATGTTGTGGACCGTTCCGATATTTTGACCTGTCATGGGAGTTTTCAAGCGCGGAAACAAAAATAAGTCTGGGGGAGCCACATAAAGACTGTAGGAAGGCTGGAGAACCGTTGGCACACCTTCATTGGCCAGGTAGCTGCTCACAAAGGATGTCGTCGTGAAATTTCCAATCCTTCTCGATGTCGGGCCGGACGCATTGAACCCTGCGTTTGAGTCTCTTAAGAACTTCCACCTAGAATTTTCCGGTCACGAATGTACCCTGGGGTACGTACTCGTGACGGACAAGCTCCCGGATGGCGAAAAACACAATGAGGATGGTCTTAACTTTTGATTTGCTCATTCTGGTCTTTTTGGACCACTTGACACTTTTCCTCTTTATCTTGTGGTCGTACACAAACACCTAGGATTCGTCTCCTGTGATCACGTTGTCTAAAAAGTGGGATCTTGTTCTCACAGGTCCAAAACCTACTTGTACGTTTCAACTGTGCGTGATTTTTGGTCGTGCGTTAACACTTTCGGCACCAGCTTCGCGCACACTTACCGCATCTCCAGATTGTTCCTCACAATTACATGAACGATAGTTTTTGGAATATGTAATGGCTTTGCCACTAAACGAATACTTAAACAACGGTCCGAGTTGAAAAGATCTCCCACACGAGTCACATTTTCACGAGTCACATTATCAGGGTAGACTTGTCTATTCGAACGCAAAACTTAATTGCTATCCGTTGTTCTACCGAACGCTGCATTTTAGCTTGCACGAGGTGACCGAAACAACTTTAACGAAAAATTATATCCAAACTCTCCAGCTGCTCTCCAACTCCAGACTCCCCAACTCTCTCCAAACTCTCCAACTCGCTCCAAACTCTTCAACTCTCTCCACTACCTGTGCGTGCGATGGTTCCCCTCTACTCATCTCCCCTCTACCACCATACTCAGCTCCACCCTCCAGAGCGCACTGCGACGTATAGTCGCTTCCAAAAAAATCATTTACTTTACTTTCCGGACAAACCGTGTATATCTATGCAGTACTAACTTTTGCAAATTAATCTGGTAGCATATTCACGATCCACTAAAAATGTTTTTCGGGTGACGATTCCGTTGTAGGTCTGCCGTACGGAATGTTTGAATTATATAAAATAACCATAAAAAAGGGGTTCCCAAAACCACAACCATTAAAACTCTAAATTATAGTAGATTATAAGCTAGCTTAAGGATCCATCTGTTTGTTATATATATATATATATATATATATATATATATATATATAACTTGTTTAATTAGATAAAATGTCTTTATTTGTAAACAAGTTTTGTACTTCTTCAAAGCAAAATTTTTAAGAAATACCAGTGGCGTTGCGCAGCGGGGGCGGTAAAAAATAATACCTTGTAATCGGAATTAAAAATTAATTTAAACCATTTCTTTTCATGTTTTTGTCGCACGTACAATTTGGGCCGATTAAAATGAGAAGGAAAATTTTTATTATTTCATCTTCATATAATTATTATACGCCACGAAGTAAGTGAAAAAGTGTTCTCGACGAATAATAAGTATATAAACATTATTATGTAACACGTACAAAACTATGAACAAGACATTATTTAATATGTGACGGATCCAAGGAATTCCCTTTGTTTAAGTGAGTGTAGCGTCTCGTTCGTACAAGCTTTGCGGTAATTCCCCGTGTTTTATTTTCTGTTCGGATTGAATACTATTTTTATTGTGTATAAACCAAATAACACTTACAACATCAGTCGTCCAATTCACACTGACTCAATTAACCTGCTACAATTCATAATTTTCTTTAAGTGCGTGTTGTCATTTGTAATTGTTAAATTATTGAACTTTGTCGAAAATTGTATGGAATATAAATCGATGCCTACATATAATCGACTCGTGTTTAGCATCAAGAATCAAAAGAGTAAAAGAATGTGGAGTTGCTTTCCGCAATAAGAGACGAGTTAAGGAAAGAAGAAATAACAGGGCTATACTTAAATATGTGAAAAATTATGTTCCTGAGACGTCAAATTCTGGAAACTTATGGCTTGAACATATAGATGAAATTGGAAAATGGCCTGAACATATAGATGAAAATATGCAATTGTTGCTCATTCAGAAAGGACAGAAGTAGTTTAACATATGTATCAATACTAACTTTGCCGAAGCGTCAACTGTAACACGTTCAGAATCGTGCTCTTTAACATCCAAAGGAGACACAAGGTGGCTTACCCGGGAATGGTTTCACCGCACATTGACTAACGGCGAAAAAGTTTTACGTAATTGGATGGCTTAATCTCCTTCCAAAGCATAATTAATTTTGCTTTTGCTGTCGTTTGTTTGAGAACGTAAACATTCATGGATCAAAGTTTTGCCCATCTGATGGATTTAATACATAGTAGAAACTGAATCCTAAGGTTTCAAATCACGAATTAAGTGCACTACACAACCAAATTTATTGCAAAGGGAAACAAAAAAATGGCAAGAAATTCTTAACAAAATATTTGATATTATAAGATTCCTTGCAAAAGAAAATTTGGCGTCAGGTGGTCACAGAAAAAATGATACCAGCGCTAACAGAGGCAACTTAGAATCTGTGCATTTAATCGCAAAGTACGATCCTGCACTTCAGAAACATCTTGAAAAATCTAAAATGGGTAGCAAAATTTCAGTTACTTATATGTCACCCGAAATACCAAACGAATTTTTTGCAATTTTGGGCGATAAAGTTCGCCAACATATCATCAAACAAGAACAAAAATCCAAATATTATTCGATTATATTTGACCAAATAAGTACAAATAAAATCAGTTTAAATCATATCAAATCAGTTCAAATAGGATCAAATCAGATCAAATCAGATCAAATCAGATCAAATTAGATCAAATTAGATCAAATCAGATCAAGTCAATTCAAATAATATTAAATCAGATCCAATCACCTCAAATCAAATCAGATCAAATAAGATCAAATCAGTTCAAATCAGATCAAATCAGATCAAATCAGATCAAATCAGATCAAATCAGATCAAATCAGATCAA
>WYDF02051554.1:0-12080 GCA_009867245.2 Adranes taylori
TCTTTCTGAGTATTTTCATGTTGGAGTTTCTTGCTATACATTCCTTTATCATATTTGTGTTATGAGTCCTGATGTCTATCCGTAGAACATGATGGTAGTGAACCATTAATTCAATTATTATGTTCCTATGGAACATAGATGCCTGTCGCTGATAAGTTTACTTTGTAGCGCTTTTGGTATGTCTCATAACTGAATGTCGCGCTACCACATTGTAACTGGAACGCCCATCACTAGTATGTAGTAACGCTAGTGAATCTAGTTACACCTATTTTTAAACCTAGTTACTTTCTTATTGGGGCAGAACTCCAATATATAGCTTATACGTTTATATGTAGGAGTAAATAGGTACTATGTACAAAATATTTTGTTTCTTTATGAAATATGTAGTATATAAGTACTGACGTATGCTCATGTATATCTATGACATTTGTTTGAGAGACAAACGTCTATCAAACTTATATGTATTATTCAGTAATCATGCGCATCTACATATTGACTTCCGGTTAGCATAGTAACCAGTGGAGAGTTTTTAAGATATTAGAAGCTAAAGATAAAATAATAGTAAACTAGATATGAAGTGATAATCGTTATAATTGTTCTTCTAAAAGTTCGGATGCATTGATGCTGACGCTGATTGGATTATATTGGCGTGGCGCGGGTTCGCTGTTGATGATTAAGAAATCGTACAGTCAGTGTGTAGAATCGGAAATGTTGAATGCGGCGTCAAGTGAAGAGAAATGAGTGTGTCGATCTTTAGTCGCTTTCACCGAAATAGTAACAGAAGATGGTCTTCACGTATTACGAGACAGAGCCATCCATTGTCCGGAGTTGATGGCAATGGGAGATCGTCAGCGCGGTGTCCCTGGATGGCGTAGCTGGATAGTTGGTTTTGGAGTAGATTCGTTTTCATCCTGGGGCGATCGGTGTTGCTCTGTCAACTTCTTCTTCTTCTGACGGCGTCATCCTCTTTCCGCATCTACTACACAGTTAATAGGGGAAAAATGTTAATGTTGAAGAAATAAAAACGAAGTTGAAGAAATCGAAAGATTTGGTTGAAAAATGAGGCATGTAATACTTAACTCTTGTTTGTAGATTTGATTGTCGATTTATTTTAAAAGTTAATTTACAGATTAAATCTATATTAACTTTAAAGCTACTTTGAACAAATCGTTCTTAGGGCCGCGATAAACGCTCGCTGACCAAAAGATAGGTCTGGACATTTTATTGTGAATCGCGACTTCGAAAAACGCAAAATGCTCATAGAAGATAAAAATCGCCAATTCATAATTAAGCTGTGAGCCTTTTATAAGCAAATTCTTAGCGCACATAAACTCCTTATGTATTGAAAGTAGTGGTGGCTAAATTTATATGGCTAAGAACTCAAAACTTAACGATTTTTTAAAGCAAGTAGGATAGTTCGTTAAAGCTATAAAAATTGTCGGTTTGAAAAAATCTATAGAACTTCATGTAAACAAAACATCTGGCTATAAAATCTTTATATATCTGTCAGGTGCTAATTCTAAAATATTTCATTTTTTGTGCGAACAACTGTCATCTGAATATGTATCATGTACGTACATAATGCACCCATTAAGCGATCCTGGTATCTTTAATATAACCACCTAATGGATTCGAATATATAGACATTCTTCTAGTTCTCATGAATTAATTAACTGAAGATTATTATAAATTGCTTTATTCATTTATCTAGGGTGTTTGAGGCTGGTCAGCCGAAAACAAAAAACAACTATATCAACCGACATCAAAATGATTTCTTAAAAGCGTCTCCTTGCTTAAAGTAAAAGGACACAAAGGATGCTATGGTATCGCATTCCATTTTTGTGCATGAAGCTTCGCAGCACGACTGAATGGCTCGCACTTAGTTTTGTAATTAATTAATTGTATGTTAGGAAATTGTTTATTAATTTATTTATCATTTTTGTTTGAGGCAGTTGAGCCGATAACATAGGCTATTTAAATTATTAAAATATTTGGACTAGTTTTATATTTGGACTATTTTTTATATTTAGGGTAATCTTGGTATTCATTACTTGTTCGTAGAATACCAAAGGTGTCAACCCTAATGTTAGATGAACGTATAATACGATATTTGTGAAACTTTACATCAAATATCTACTATATCTCTAGAGATGCTAAAAGAGTAATTAAAAGTTCCAGAAGAGCTAAAAACAAAATCAAATATATACTTGACTGACAAGTTCATGGAATGCATTACAAATTAACAAATCGGATGCTTGCGTATACTTTGAATGCTCATTTTTGATTAGTAAACTTTTCAACTATTCAGTGGCGTATGTTTCAATAAATTGTTCGTGTGGACTTTTATTTCTGTCATTGCTTCCACATGCAAAAGAGACGTATTTTAAATTTTTTATACATCATTATTTCTAACTCAGAAATTTTATTTTCACTCTAAACTTTTATATCTTGTTCTTCGTCTTCTTAGGGAAATCTTCTAATCTCTGTATTATTCGTTTAACACTTGATTTCCATGTCCATCGATCGTTCGCTTGATGCGCTGCTTTAGTGAAACTTCTTTGTGTTAGTCTCGATATAATATCAGTCCACCTAGTTGGGGATCCGACCCATTTGCTTTTCCCTTCCGATTTTCACTAAACCACAAGTTTTCCATGCTGCCATGTCGAGAGATGTGTTCGAATAATTTCAAACTTCGCCCGTAAGTTATCAATGAGAATCTTTGTACGGGTTTGACCTTATTTAAGATGGAGACATTTGTTCTTCTAGTCGTCCAGGGAACTCGTAGCATCCTGCATCAGACTCTCATTTTAAACGCATCTATTCTTCTCCTGTCGTTGGAACGGATTACCCAGGTCTCTGAAGCGTACGAAAAAATGGGAAAAACTATGTCGTTTACAAGACTTCGTTAGGGCTTCGGTTTCCTAGTGATATTTCGATCTTTTCAAATTTTTGGCTGAGTGGGTTTTATCATGGCTGAGCGGGCAATTTCCATTCGCCGTCTTATTTCCAATTCGCAAAAGCCGGACTTATGGAGATTAGTAAACTTTTCAACTATTCAGTGGCGTATGTTTCAATAAATTGTTCGTGTGGACTTTTATTTCTGTCATTGCTTCCACATGCAAAAGAGACGTATTTTAAATTTTTTATACATCATTATTTCTAACTCAGAAATTTTATTTTCACTCTAAACTTTTATATCTTGTTCTTCGTCTTCTTAGGGAAATCTTCTAATCTCTGTATTATTCGTTTTCGACGACTTCAAAGTTCCCTATTCAATTTTCTTTATCTCGGTCTGCTATCATGACATTTGTCATGATGGCATTTATTTTGAGCCCATTGTCTCGTCTTACGTCTTCCAGTCTTTGAAGAAATTCTAAAAGCTATTCGGTGCTAGAGTATCAAGCGCAAATCGAAGATTTGAAAAGCGCTTTCCACCAATCTTCACTCCTCCGTTCCAGTTTTCTAAAGTGTGCCGCTTCACTACTTCGCTGCAGATGTTGTACAGTAGAGGTGAAAGTACGCAGCCTTGAGGAACGCCTTTCCTAATGCAACATTTTTCGGATAATGTGTTATCGATTTTAACGACCGGCTGCGAATGCTCATACGGGCTTTTGGCGAGAGTGATAAGATGACATGATATACCAAATTCTGCTAAAGACGTCCATAGCCTGGGCCAACAAACCTGCCTGAAATGTAAAATTTGTTCTCAAGTACTGCCTCCTTTCACAAATTCGGCTTGTTCTAGAGCTATTTGATGTAACAGGAAAGCTTGTACTCTCGCTTGAAGAATGTACAACATAATCTTGCTGGAATGTGATATCAGGGCTATCAGACGATAGTTTTCGCAGACTGTTTCTGACCTGTTCTTATGTGGTACTGAAGTCGCAATACTGAATTTGACCAGTCTTCTGGCCATAAGGCTGTTTTCCAAATCTTCTGACGCAGTGTGTGCAAGAATTTTTGCCCCCGTTCGTCAAGAGCCTGTAAAACCTCTGCTGATATTCTGTCGATTTCTGCTGCTTTACCTTCTCTTAATTTGTCAATTGCCTAACAGTATACCCGGTTCCACCTCATAATTCCCTAGATCTCCACAAATAGCATTCGGGTCACCATACAGATTGCCACAGTAATCTTTCCACACAGATGCAATTTGGTCTACTTCTGTATACAAACAATCATGTTGATCTTTAATTGCCCAATGTCGGGGTTTGAACTCCTGAGGGATAGAACGTATGTTCTTGAACAGTTCTTTGGAGTTATTGGTTCAGTTCTTTGGATAATTGGTATCAGAGAAATTCTGAGAAATTCTGAGAAATTCTATACAAACATTCATCAGATATTTATTTTGATCTCAGCGCGTAGCAGCGTGTATCTTCAGATTTAACAATTGGTACAATTCCAAATCTATACCGTTGTCAAAACCACGGGATTTGATGATCTTTTGCATTGGGTTTTGACAATTAACTGCTGATTTTGGGCAAAATCATAAAATCAAAAATATTTCTAAAATTTAAAATTTTCAAAAATCACGTAATTTTTAGTTTTGAAAAATCACGAAATTTTTATAAGATTTCAATTACATCCCCTCGGGCATTGCTCCTTATTGGGATTGACGTTGGTTCCGTTAGGCTGTACACCTTTCACTTTCATATTTCATACATGCAATATATATATCGTTCTTCCGCTATATTTGATCGCCTTGGATTCCAGGATGGGTGTTTAGTTCAAATCACGCCCACTATAGTCTTACCGTTTTGAAAATTTCTACCAAGTCTTCTTCATTTGTTCTCATTTCTGGTCTTGTGTACATTATCACTATTGTTATTATTTCACTGTTTACACAAGTTTCTACCCCAACTGCTTCACAACAGTTTATTTCAAAACTTATTTTTTGAGCACTGTATTTAGATTTAATAACTACTGCTACTCCTCCGCCATTAGATCCTACTCGGTCTTCCCGAAAGATGTTTTATCCTGGAATTTTAATCCGATCCCCTTTCTTTGGGTGACTTTCACTGATCATTGCAGCAAGGATGTCTTCTTCTCTTAAGTATTCTCTTAGCTCTTGATACTTAGACTTTAAGCCATTCGCATTCCAAGTTAGACTTGACATGTCTAACTTGACATGCCATCTGACTAATTTTTTTAAACAGAACTTCAAGTGTAACTTCTTTTAATGGATATTAGCTGAAAGCATCCTGTTTTCCTGCATCGTGTGTAGATGTTTAGTTAGACAAATTGACCTCAGCTTATTACCTAAATGTCAGGATTACCTAAATGTCAAGATGTCAAGAAATGTCAAATCAAGATCTGTAATTACTCTTCTTTCGCCTGTGGTAAATATTTTTATTATCACCTGTTATAATAGATTTACTTCAATCAGGTCGAAGACTCCGCTCTATATAGGGATCGACTATATGATTATACAATAACCAATCTTCCTATTGAGGCTCCTGACTTTTTATAACCTTCTACTGAATGGTAATGATCTTCCAGTTTCCTGGGTCGAAACAGATATTAATCCCAATTCTCAAACCTGATGCCAATCTTGGTGTGGTAGACAGTTATAGACCTACTGCTTGATTACCCCCAATCCGAGAATTATATGAGCACATTTTCAAAAATAGGCCTGACTGTTTCGCTTTTTCGTGACCCATGGTTTCTTATTTGCACGCCACATCGCAGATAAAGTGTTTTTATTAATTCCTCTTAATGCCCGGTTCACAAGAAAAGGCTTTAATTTGAAATCCCCTTCAGGCCTTGCCCCCTAGCATAATAGTTACGTGTTCCTTTGACATTTTATAACTAAGTTGCGTTGCATCTTTTTTTCGAAAGGATTGTTCTACATGGCATCTTCTTTTGTCATTTGCATACTCTTTACACTGTTTAAATTTGCATTTGTTCTGTTATCATTGTGACTTTCACGCGCATATATATATTTCTTAAATGGAAAGGTGTTAATTAGAAAGTGATATGTAACATATATGAGAGATCAAGTTAGAAAAAAATTCCGATGAACCGCGGGTGAATGAATGGCCATTTCTGCTATCAGGTATCGAGAGCTTTATCAACACCCGAGCTTTATCAACACCTTTCGCGCCAACCTGATCTTCTTCTTGTTCGCGTGACTTCTTTATGTTTTCAGGATGTTTTGGACATTGCCTTGTCATCAATAAGTGTCCACCACCGGCACACAATGCACATAGAGGTTTGCTTGTTTTGAATTTATCACAGTCTTGGGAAGGGTGGTTCCCGGCGCATTTTCAACAGACAAAGGCTGCTGTGTATCTAAATTGAACGTGCCCATAAAGTTGGCATCGCTAGCATTGTTAAGCTGTGGTAGGTTTACGTTTAGGTTCTGTCGTAACTTACGTTCATTACTTCTTTGATTTGGAAGACTTCTTTGCCTTTTTCGCTCTTCTCTGAGTTTACTAGACCAAACGCAATGTTCGTTTCTTGTTCCCTATTCTTTTTATCTTATTATATACGTAACCTTGCTCCTTTAGGTCATCTTCAATCTCTTTTTCCGTTAGCGTCTCTGGAACCCCTCTCAGTACCACTTTTAACTCTTTTTATTCTTTAAGCTGATAGTGTAATACTCTTCTGCTATCTCTTCTAACAGATATCTTGTGAGTTTAAAATCGTCTGGTGTGGAAGCAAATATCTTTATTTCCTCTGACGTTCAAATCAATTTGTCAAATTCTATTTTGTTTTTAATCAATACTTCCCTGATACGATTATAACTATCTCTGTTTCGACACACAATTGGTGGTTGTTTGCGGTTCTCACTTCCGTATTTCTTGATGCCAGGATTATGAGCTTCTTACTTATTTTCGCTGTCCTTTCATTACTGAGTTTGCTGTACTCAATGGAGAATCCATTTCATCGTCTTCATTTTCTGATTCGGACAGAACTTCATATCTGTTTTGGCTTGTTAAATTTCCGTGACTCCCCCTGTATGCTTGCAGGTACTCATTTCAATCTGTTCTTTCTTTTGAACTTGATGATCCGTCACTTTTCTGCCTTTTTACTCCATTCTTATTTTGGGAACTTTTCCTCTCTTCTCCCTTCTTTGGGTCTTCCTCTACATTCTTAACCTCATTTGCTATCTCTAGTGCCTCCAGTTATTCTTTTATTCTCTATTGCAGCTTCATATTCACATATCTCCGCTAGCAAAATCCTGCGCGTCTCTTCCGTTGAGTATGTCACATATTCCGTATTCATCTTCCCTTATTCTCCTGGGGCCACCTCACTTTCTACTTTAACTACTATTTAGTTACCACTATTAGTCTTTTCTGTTAGGTTAGTCCTGTGTTTCCGTCTCTATCGGGTACACCACGAAGCGGCGGTATCAGACTTTGTTTACTTAACTCACTCTCGTCTAGTTCCTTTCTGCGGAAATCGACACTTAAACGGGTAGCGATCGCGCGCGAAATATCTATTGACTAAACAGTAAGCAAGTATAAAAGTATTATAAATGCAAAACGGAGAGAAAGAAACAAGCAGATAATCATATATAAGTCATTTAGGAAGAAGAAAGATAAAAAAATAAAAAATCAACAACTCTACCTGCCTACTGGTACATGAAATACAATTAGGCAAAGAGGGAACGCCGGCGACCTGTAGTTGAGAGCTAAGAGCTAAGAGTTGCATTAAACCAAATACTACATTGTTTGGCTCGATATAAAAAAAAACAGTTTGTTCGCAAAACCTTACAGCGTTCGCCATCTTTAAACTCTTTGGACATTATCCTCGTACATAGTAAAAAAAATGTAAATGTCTAATTAAACATAATCAACGCAACCAATTACTAGTATGTAAAAGTAAAGTGAGAAGTTTTGGACCAGCTTGTATTAGAATCGATCTAGGTGTGCATATGCATCAACTTCTTCAATTGCATTTAAATATTTGAAAGGTTGTCGTTCATGATGTTTTTTGTTTTGCCAAGAAGCTATATAAAAACAAAATAATCTATTTTTAAGTTTCTTTCGACGCCGTATAGTATTCACAGACTGTATAATAGTTCTTAAAAGCGTTCACTGTGTCTTCCATTTTCTTGAAATATTTGCATACACCAACCATATTATCGACGTCTCTGTTCATGTCGTATTCTGTTCATGAGTCTATGCAAATTCTTCTCCCATGAAAATACGAATAGATATATACATGCATGTCGAAAGATTTTATTTGCAATAAACGTATTAAAAAATTCTGCTGGTCATTTTAGCACGAGAAGTGCAGAATGCTTAACTGTTCATACTTCCATGTGATACGCACTAGTGTTTTAAATATTTACGATAAAATTTATTTTTAATACGAAATTAGTACACCAGCCAGATGGATGTTTTATTTACTCTTTAATAAAACTAGAATCAATGACAATATACTTACATCTGTGATTGTCTGGCATTATACAGGATTTTCAATAAAATAAATATAAGAATATTTTTTCAATCTCAACAAGGAACAATCTCTAAAAGAAAAAGTTTAATTGTTTGACATGAAAACTAATCTAAGCACATCAAAAGGATCTTATTTTCTATTTGCTACAAAATTTTAGGTAGGTTCGAAATTTACCCAATAAAATATATCTTTGATCCGTTGATATTTCTAAGGCACAAAATTACTCTATTTTGTTGATGAAAGCATACGTGGTGGAACGTATAAGCGGTGGTAGTAGTAGCTTTACGCCATCAAAATCTTAGAAACATTTTATTGAAAACGCCTTCTGCTAAAATGCGTGGAACTAATATCCAATCAGATTCGTCGAAAGCATAAAATGGTGCAAAGTTTAACGACTAATGGAAAATGTAGTGGGTGAAATATTCGTTAAGTCGTAAAACTTAAAATAATAAGAATAAAAAATTTCGTACAAATATTGGAATGCGGAAATATCCTATACGTGTTAATAGCCACTCACACATCTTTAGGCGTGTGTGTGTAAATGTCTGTAAATATTATTTCCGTGTAACTACATCGTTTATAGCATTATTTCATTATAGCATTATATTATTTATTTAATTAATTGCTATTAAATTGATTTGTTAAATTATGTTTCAAGAATTGAATTTGATGTGATTAGTCAATTTATATTACATTAGATGATTACTCATTGTACTCAATATCTATTAGAGAATTGCATTTATTAATCAATTGAATTAATGGGATATGATAATCCGATATCACACTACTGTAGAAATATTTTCTTTTCTTTCGTTGATTATTTGATCACGAAGCTGGAAACACGCTTTCGGGCTCATGAAGATGTCATAGCTCTTGTTACCGTATCGAATCAAAATGGACAGAAAAACTAACGAATGAATAAAATAAACTAAGAGCCATATACTTGAGTTCTAATGATCAAAGATCATTGCCATCTGACTATGAGTATGAGATACGGTACACAAAGTGGATAGATTTTTCTGAAAACCCATCTATTACTTTTGAAGCAATTGATGCATGTGATGCAGACTTCTACCCAAATATACAAACAATGGTTCAAACTCTTCCTGTTTGAACAGCTACTCCCAAACGGACGTTTTCAACATAGCTTTGCGGCGGCATAATATCTACGTCCGAAACATAACAGGTCAGGAGCGCCTCACGGGGTTAACTCTGTTCACAGTACACTGAAACATAATTGTCAATCTTGCAGAGGTAATACAGTGTTTAATATCAAACAAAATAAGATAAAATCTCATTTCTTACGAACTTTAAATCTTTGTTTACGTAACTAACTATAGCAAACCCATTCTATTGAAATGTTATAGCATCGTCCTTAACGATTAGAACTATTATCCGAGATTATTCATCAAGTTTTTCTTAAAACTGGTCACATTGAAATGGAGTGTCACTCAATTTACGGAAGAAGGTAAAGTATGTATCAATGTATACTTCTGAAGGATGGGCACAATTAATCTGCTCGTATATCACTAAGCCTTTTGATGTAATAAACCTGTTGTTCGATGAATTTTTTGACTTCAACGTCTTTTCAAAGTTTCCATTTAATATTCACGTTCCTGGAAGAACGATTTGCTAGCTTCGTTAGTTAAAATCTAGCTTTCGTACTTTGCTTGTTTCGTATTTTAAAAGAATTTGATGCCGCAGACTGTTGCAAATCAAAAACCAAGGTCCTTCCAGACATGTATTAATAAACAGAGCTTGTACTACCAACTACTAATTTGTGTATATAAAGCAGTGGATATGAAGAGGCTGTGACCAGTTCCAGGCTAAAGAGGATGATAAATCCTAAAGCCTCATTCAAACAAACTCTCCAATCTACCAACAATATACAATCCCAACAGGGAGTGGCGTTTTAGTTAGGGTAAAAATCCCACACTGTTGGATGCACGGGCATCCTTCGCCTTTTGAATATTTCTCCACTTCCTACGTAAAACTAAAAAAAATGAAGAGGCTGTAAAAGAAGACTATCAATCTTGAACTAATTTCGATTCCCAAGTTATTCAATGCTCTCGGGCACCCCAATCCAATGGTGCTCGATATTGTATGACAATCAAGAGTATTGGGAGATTTAACTATAAAAAGTAGTGTCCTTGATTATTTCATTTCATTTAAAAACATGGAAACCCACAGCATGTTCCAATTAACAAATTTTAATTAGAAAATAATTAAAGAAACTAATTTTTATTGTTGAAATTTTTCCATGCTGTATGTGATGGTTTTATCCTCAGCAACATGAAAACATTAGTCTGTTCTCAAGCAAACTTCTTAATAAAAGAGTAGTGGCGCCAACTGTAAAGCGTCGTCGATAATAACCATTCTAGAAAAAAATATTACACATTACTATTCCTATCAAGATGGATACATAAATAAATAGGTGCATAAAGCGATACGCAGCCAAATAGATTTAATGCATTACAGATTAGACAATCTCTCAACTATACTTTATAATAAGACAGTAAAAAATATTATGCCGCAATACAAACTCAATAGTTATGCAAGTGCAAGTTAATTTTCGTGAGGAACTCAACGAATTGCAATAAGTGAAAAAATAGTTCATGTTATTAATCCATTGACTCCCATTGAGAATATATGTCCCAGCAAAGAGTTTCAGGTTACCAGCGGGCCATGCAAGCTCCATGCAGTGAATAGAAAAATGTTCTAGTGATAAGCAAGGCCTTTATTATATTCCAATTCTATTACTGCCACTTTTCGCTGTGGTGGATCAGCAACATATCCTAACTATTTATCTGTTATCGTGCATATCAGGTGCATATTACAGTGTTAATATGTCAGCACAAATTTTCCAAAGAAAACTGGCAAAAATGAAGTAGTAAGTAAATAGTAATAATGACGACTGAATGGAGGCATCTAGACTTGTTTATAGTCAATTTGTAATTACTCCTTCCTTCCAGGAAAAAGAATTCAGAGAAAGAATTGCTACATTTTGCAAATTATTTATCTTATATTTCCGATCCAGCATCTGAGTCGGATACTGAAAACCCGTTTGAAGATAGCGAATCTTCAAACCGTTTGAAATTTAGCCATCAACATCAACGCGTACAGTAAACGTAAAGAAGCGGAAGAAATGACCTGTAACAGAGGATAAGAAAACGATGAAGAACACCAGAAACAGCCCAGAAATAAATAAAGTATTTACTGCCGGTGTATTTGCCTCAAATGAAAGTGAATATGTGGAAGAAAGGGAATCAGATGTACTAACTGTTATTCTCGATAAATGGACATCAGTTGATAGGAATTTCCATCCAAGAAAGTGCATTCCTACAAATGCTCAAACTGAAATATTAGCAAATTTAGAGGAATCATCATATGAGCTTGATCTGATATTCAAATTAATCCCTGAAAGCTTATTTATCTGGATTCCTGTCATTACTAATGAGCGCCTAAAAATTTTAGAAAGAGAGAAGAAAAAACCTAATCCTGCTACAGATCAATACGAAATTCTCATTGTTTTGGGATGTTACTTAATATAATGTCCAGTGGCGTAACTATACCGTTCGAGGCCCGTGGCAAATTCATTGGATCGGATGGGCCCCCTCCCCCCAATATAAAGAAGCTGAACCAACAATAATAATATTTTTTTATTTTATAATGCTTAT
>WYDF02051565.1:0-12080 GCA_009867245.2 Adranes taylori
GCAATTGAAATACCATTGATATTCAGCATGTTGTTTCAATGACTGACATTAACTGGAAAAAAGCAATTTCTCCCATTACTTTAATTTGATATTTTCCTATAATCTTTCAAGGTTTATCAATAGGGTTTAGGGTATTTGTGAGTCATTGGTATAAGATCAATTATTCTGTCAAATATCTCAATTGATACTATGTTTTAATGCTCTTCAGAAGAAGGAGTAACAACCGTACAAAACAATTTCAATACGATCTCATCTGCGCATAACACTTGGCCAAAATTAGCCAAATTAGCACACAATTCGAAACATTATCAACAAATACCGGGTCGGAATTATTCATAGATTATTTTGACCAATCGACAGATAAAATCGCTGCTGTCGACCATAGTATGGTAATGAACACGACGCTCTCACTTCTGAGTTCTCGTCGTTCATAGCAGTAGGGTCTCTCATAATTGAAGGGCTTTGCACAATAACCGGCTAAACGCTAATTAGCTCGAAAATGAAAAATGAGATACTGATTCTGTCCCATGTAAAAAATCGCTCGATCGTTTGGCGCCAGTATCAGCAACATATCTACATTATTCATGCTTAAATTAAAAGTTTTGGTACAAGAACCGAGTATTTGAAGTACATAGTCTGAAATTTTGCACATAGCCAGTTATTGCATCAGCCCTTTCAATTGGTGCATTGCGTCAAAGAATGCGTGTGTACAAAATTCAAATTGTACAGAATTGTACGTGTGTACAGAACCCAGCAGACAATCACCAGAGTCGTGCGTTCAATTTTGATTTAAAAAATCGGAATTTTCTTGGATATTTTGGGTTTTATTCCAATAAAATTAATAAACCGTATTGGTAAAGTATCTATATTATCAGACGTATGCAGTCCATATATACAAATGGATATATTTGCGTGTATTGACATTTCACGATTCAGATTTATATATTTGTACACTTGGAAACTTTTATTACTTATCATTTTGTTAAATGTTATATGAGATATATACCCGCATCTCTATACTTTAACTTCAGATCGATCAATATAATATCAATAGCGGAGACACCCTGGAATAACATTTCGTATCTATTCGTTCGTCCGCCATCATGGAATCGAACGCAAGACAGCAAACCATATAAATAGCAGCGATTGCGCTGATACCTTCCTGTTCATTTTAATAATTAAGCAATTAGCGTAAGAACATGTAGCATAGAGCTACATATAAAATATAGAACGTGGCAGCTATCTTAAATTTGGATGATTTTGGAATTGAATTATTTTAAATGTTATTAATATTAATTAAAGTACAAACCATTATCGTTAATCTTGCATAATATGTTTAATAAGTATTGTATAATAAATAAAAAAGAATTTAACTCTGAAGAACAGAAAGAACTTAAGAATGACAATCACTACAATGTAATTACATCATTAATTTCTGCCTTTTACTGTGAATAGTATTACGAACATTGTTATGTACCATACAACGTAAAGGATAAACACAGATGTGGAACTACATGTCCATGTTGCCAACAATCTACACCATGTAAGACTCAGGATAACATTCATTGTGATTAATGCAATCGAAAATTTCGAGGAGTCATATGCTTTGAACATAGTAAAAGGTCATCAAGTAAAGCGATTCACTTAGACTTGGCAATCGTAAGTGTATTAATCATATGAAATTAAAGAAATTGAATTAATTATTAATGTAACTACAATAAATTACTTTATGTTGGCAAATTATGAAACGTATTTAAGTGTCGTTTATATAATGCTGAGTAAGAAAATAAAATAAGAAAAACAAAAATCAAATATCTTTAATTTGTAAAATAACTATAATTTTTTTTTTTAAAGAAGGTCCACTGGCGTGAGGACTTAATTTATGCAATATGAACTATGACAGTTAAATATGACAGAAATAACCTATATCAGCAATTTTAGGTAGTCTCTTTTTCTAAAGTAATAAAATTATTGTTAAGCCTGCTTGCATCAGTTAAATATAAAATAGCTTAATGTAGACATATTTGCTGACAGTTACTTCCATATTATAATATAAACGTAAAATATATGAAAATCAGATAAGATCAACTTATGATGATTCATAGATAACAAAAATGTATATACATATAATAAAAACGCTATGCAGGGAATAACGTATAAGAGTCAGGTATAGGAACAAACCCCTTTTGTAGCGAAACAACAAAACATGTCCAAACCATTCCACCCTATTATAAATGCTTGACATTTCTATATATACGAGTGTGGTCTTTGCTTACGAATGTACGATACGAATGATGATACCACATGTAGAGAGAATTGCTGGAGATATAAAATGTATATCATACCTCCTTTATTGTTAGCCTTAAAATAGTACGGCAGTGAGATAGGCAAACTGAATAACACTGCACGAGACGAATCTGATTAGATGATAGGAATGATACACGAAGTGTTCAGTTATCTGTTTATAGTTTAGAGCATAAAACAATTAATAGCTTTCCTAAAGGCTGTAAACTAACTACTTTGAAGTGCACTTAATGAGTATATAACCTCATTATGAAATCCAGTTTAAAAAGAAACTATGTTTTTTGAATTTGTTCCATATAGATCCTATTTTATATCAAAACAAGTAATGATAATTTTGTCATTGAGTAAGGAATATCTTTTAAAGATAGTATGCAACAATGGGGGAAACCATTGTCCTCTCCCCGTTCATCCACCCAAACCCAAAATTTTTTCCTTCCCACTATCCTCGATTTCCCTCTACCAACCCGCAATGGCCAGCGTGGTAGAGTATGGCTAAAAAAACCCGTAGATGGAATGGAAAAGTTTATGGGAGGCCTATGTCCAGCAGTGGGCACAGTTGGCTGTGTGATGATGATGATGATGCAACAATGTAAATTAACGAACATGTTCATTCGAATGATAACAATATAACTCCTGCAGCAGTAACTATGCAGTCATCGTAAAAGGGAGTTTTGTTTAATTTTGAGATCTAAGATCAATTTCGATTCTGATCTTCTTTTTCAAAGATTTGTTTTTGTAGTAAATGGTTTCTTGTAGAAAAACTACGGAAAAAACCTACACCTATCTTTTGATATCTTGTAAATACATCATTTATGCCTGTGTCCAAACTGTGTTTATTATTCTTGAAATTTGTATCGATTTCTAAATTATTATCTTCTTTTAAAAGAGCAAAGTTTCTGCTTTTGTCCTTCCATTCCATCATCACTGTCAGGAAACATTTTATCAGAAGATTCTTTAATAATCGGTTCTAATTTCCCTTAAAGAAAATATCTAAGATTGCAATATGGATACCATGATTACGGCGAAATTGATTCTCAGCTTTATTTAACTTGACAGATTTTTTATTACACTGGGACCATCTTAATTGGATGCCACAAATCAATTCCGAGTTTATTCAACTTTTTACTTACTAGGTACCAACTGTATTTAAAAAACTTCAAAGGAACCATATGTTTCAATAAATACATATACCATATACCTCTTATGTATACCTGTATGGTTTGCATGGCGAAACTTAATATACAAATATGGCCAAAGACCACGCGTGCTCACATTCAAGATGACGCCATCTCCCTCCAACGATGCCCAACAACCAACGATGCAGAAGACACCAGTGGTATGCCCATTTATTGCCGACCCATATGCTGCTCCATAAGGTCCAAAACATCTTATCTTATTTTCATCTTATCTCAAAATATCGTAATATTTTCATACATTTTACCATATAAGTTCTAAGAAGAGAGAACGAAGAGGAAGGAGAAGGGTTAATGTTGGAAAACTTAGCAGAAGCGCAGAAATCAAAGAGATGATCAATTTAGAACTTAATAACAGATTCCTAAGGAACCATTCCTAACACTACAAACAGTAAACGAGGAACAGCTGGTTGTAGGAGATCAGTGGAGCCAATTCAAGCAAGCCATGGGACAGACATGTGCTTCAGTGCAATGATGCAGCAAAACAGAACACATATCATGGATATTATAAAACGCAGGAAAGAAGCTAAAATGAGACTCCAGCATGGACATGAAACAACAGCCACAAACGTACAGGACGGAGCAAAGGCAAACTACAGACTACAGAGAAGTCAAACGAAGTGCAATGAGAGATAGGAGAAGACTGGTGGGAGAGATAGCTGAAAATGAGGAAGAAAATGCAAGAAACGGAAACAGCAAAGAATTGTACGGGATTGCCAAACAACTGTCTAAAAGAAAGTTAAACCACAGGAAACCAATAAAGAATACCCAAGGAAATCTTTTAACGACCAATAAAGGATATAAAAGAAGTCACACCAGGTGATTGGAAAAGTGGGGTGATCGTCAAACTACCCAAGAAAGGGGACCTTATCGAATGAAACAACTGGAGAGGTATAACGCTTCTATCTACACCAAGTCTAAATCGCATCAGTAAAGCACTGGATGAAAGATTTAGAAAGAAGGAAACTGGATTCAGAGAGAGCAGGTGCGGTACAGACCAAATAAACACCATAAGAATCATTGTGGAACAAACGCTTGAATATCAATCGCCCTATATCTGACGATTGTCGATTTTGAAAAGGCCTTTGACTGCTTAGCATAGTCTGTGGTCAGCGCTAAGAAACGGAGTCCACTGAGGACGTACAGATATATTAGAAGTCCTGGACTTTGTAGACTATATCTGTCTCTTGATCTAGACGCAACATGATATGGAGATCAAACAGAAATTGAAGCAGCGAAAATTAGCCTCAAGATTAACATACAAAGAATAAAAGAGCTACGAGTTAAACCCGCCACAAATGACTCAATCCTCCTCCACAGCGAAACTGTTAAAAGAGTCGAGCCCTTCCGCTATCTACGAAGCGTAATTTCAACTTTTGGGGGAATTGATGAAGATATTGCTAATCGAATAAAGAAGGCGTAAGCGCTACCCGCATAAAAAGAAGAAAATGGCGTTGAATTGACTACACGCTACAGCGAGACCCTGAACACATCCGGAGATAGGCCGTTGGCCATGTTTGAAACAAGTATGGCGAAGAACTAACTGTAGCGAACGAGGTGGCAGAAATCTGCAAAATCTGAAGCACAATCAAACCCATAGCAAAGAATAGAACCCGCTGGAAAGCCCTCAGAGATGTCCTATGGTTCTTGTAGGAATACTAAAGGAAATAATGTAATGTACCACATAAGCAAGAGGAATTGCGCATGCGCCATTACCATAGCACACACACTTTTTGCCGACCCATACGTTACCCAGTAGTGCTTGAAGCATCCGCCATTCCATACATTATCTTACAAAATAGGTAACGGAATGCGGAATGCGCCGGCCCTGGAGGAACAATACACGGGCTCAATCGGTTGTTTCCCTCTACTATAATTGCCCCCTGAAAAAAATCTGTTGTATGTAATTTCTAATGAATTTGGAATTTACTGTTTGTTTCTTATAGTTTGAAGAACATGTTATCTTCAAAATCTTATGTTCCATATAAAATTTTATGTTTCAATACCAATGACAATGAAATACAAAAATGTATTAAATATTTTTTAATAAAATATGCTCATGTGGGAATAAAATATGTTCAGAGCGACTCTTAAATTATTCCTGTCAGAATAATTGATTTTTAATTTCAGGTGGAACTTAAAACATTTGATCCATAGGATTGTTCTAAATATTTTAATAGAATTTAATTATACAAGAAAAATTATAAATTTTCTAGAACATTCCAATTTAGTCCGAAAAAATGAAAAAAATTATAAAATTGAAAATAGTATCATTCCGCGATGTTAGGGAAATATGTTCATGGTGATTGAGTTGATGATGTTTTGTATGATGTAATTAAACTTTTCACTTAAAAAAAATACGTAAAATTATATATGGCTCTTGGTGGTACTCACCATAAATTATTTCACTAACATCGGATAAAGGGATTAATTCTCAAAATTATAAAATTACGACGAATTCTGCAAGAAAATTGTTCCGGACGTCGCCACCAAATATGTCACGGTGGTAAAAGTTCTAGGATTTAGAAAAAATGTTTGGTCTAATTAATAAATCTGATATTACAGTAAAATTACAGAGAATTCTACAAAAACCTTGACATCGCCTCCAATATGTCACGTTCTTTTTACACGACACTAAATAGAAGTGTAGGATTTTAAAATTTTTCGTATCAGAATAATAATTTTTAATTTCTGGTTCAACTTAAAAAAAATAGTCTATAGGATTGTTGTAAATTTTTTTTTGAATTTTATTACACAAAAATTATAAAATTTCTAAAATATTTAATTTAGTCCGAGAAAATGAAAAAAATTATAAAATTGAAAATTGTACGATTCCGCAATGTTAGGGAAGTATGTTGATGGTGGTTGAGTTGATGCTATTTTTTATGATATAATTAAACTTGTCACTTATATATAAAAAGAACTAAGTAAAATTTTATATGGCTTTGTCGTAAATATGCTAACCATTAATTATTTCACTATACCCCAATAAAGGGATAAATCTTCAAAATGAATTCTGCAAAAAATTTTCCTGGGACATCTCCACCAAATATGTCACGGTATGGTGGTAAAAGTACTAGCATTTAAAAAATGTTATAATTAATAAATCTCATATTAATGTAGAATTCTACAAAAACAAAAACCTGGACATCGCCTCCATTAAATATATTAATGTTGAATTGATGTTGTTTTTTATGATATAATTAAACTTGCCACTTATATATAAAAAAAAATACGTAAATGTTTATATGACTTGGTGGTAAATATGCTACCCATTAATTATTTCTACCCATAATAAAAGTACTAGCCTTAAAAAAATGTTCTAATTAATAAATCTGATTTTACTGCAAAATTACAGAGAATTCTACAAAAACATAAACCTGGACATCGTCTCCATCAAATATGTCATTCTATTTACGCGACACAAAGTAGAAGGGTAGGTTTTACTACCTAATTAAATTCCACAATTACATTACAAACTAAAACTAAGCATTTACTAAACAAACAAACTTACCCACCTATTAAAGGGAACGGAAATATAATTTAATCATTTCTTTTTCTTTCAATATAATTTAAATTCTAGATTTTAATTAAATCGAGTCAGCATAAACCATAAAGGAATAAATCAATTAGCATACGATGGATTATAACAGCAATTCTCAAGAAAATAAAATAAATATCAAGAAACATTAAACGGTACATTGGTTTATAAGTTTTGTCTTCTACTAAAAATTAGTAACAAGAATAAATCCAGACTGAAATTAATTTGTTTCAGATTTTCAAACTAACCAAAGTAACATAATTAAACTTACATTTGTGCAGTAGTCATCATGACCACTATACTATACTTTAAGATTATTTTAAGTAATAAAAATTCAACCATCAACTGCTCATTGCGGTGTTTAATGACTCTAATCGCTCGCTATGTGCCAAGAGCAGCACCTATAATTGTTACAAGCTCCTTTTCTAATTTCTTACCCTTAAACTATCGCTATTTCATTACACTTTTAGACACGCATTAAAATCGTCGCGACTTCTACGAAGCGCATTTTTTGTACAAATCTGTCGCGCGAAAATATAGGAATGCGCGACACTAGTCAATACAAGAATATTTAATGTTACGCTGGATAATTACAACGAATTAATTGTTTTGCTTTGAAGCGTTTAATTTACAGTATAATGATAAAGGCTGTTTAATATGACATCAATTAATAAGAGTAAATGATTTTAATTTGTGCAACTAATTTGAACAGTGCTTAAATAACAAAAATACTCCGTCCTGCCTTATGAGTCTTTAAAGTACATTATTTAATTTTACGTGTTACAATATATTTCATTAATTTCCTGAAGACTATATGTTCTTGATATATATATATATATATATATATATATATGCACTTTATGTTTGCAATTGTCCGTCTTCTATTTCTGTTGCTATGAGATAATATTTAATGGAATCAATTTCAACGTATCAGACGTACTGATATTTTAAATCTGACTTAAAATTTGAATGAAATAATTATGCAAAACAGCAGATTATCGTAAACAATAATTAGCTTTTTATGAAATTATTAAATTATGCCCGCAAATTATTTCATGGTGGTAGAGAAATTCACTTTTAATTTTGTTAAGTTTGTTCTTTTTAAGATAAATAATTTTTGCCGAATAATTTACATATAGAATTACACTTGCAGAACGATCGTTGTATGAGGTGTGTTGTAGCCTGTGTGTTCTGTTTTTTTTTGTTTGGTTTATTATTCCAGTTACTTGTTCTTTAAGCCCTTAGGAGACAGATGCTGCTATTGCAAAACCAGGCGCAAACAACAAGACCTATCATTAGATTATAAATGCGATTGCTATTGACTCTTACGACCGATTCCATCACATCTTGAGAAGATGTAACAAGTAATAATATGTTGTATGGTTATTTTTTCTTTATTACACACCGAGTATTCTAGAGATAATATGCTAAATGAACTATCTACTGCAGGATACTCAATAGAAGTAGTATTCTTAAAATTATGTGTTACATGTATAAACTTTCAATATTTTATTTTATGCATATAATTTCTATGCAAATAAAATCGCTTATATTATTCTGAAACCTTCATATTATAAAACAGAAACGATCTAGCAAAGTTTAGTTTAATCCTTTATATGCAAAAGTTACGGAATTATCGAAAAAATACTTGTCAAGATAAGACGTGACAACGTCGCATTTCGTTACTCATATTTAAGGCAGTCAAATACATGTGTGTGTAAATGCTGTAAGGAACACAAACTTTAGTACCTGTTTGTCAAAATAAAACAGCTTTTATAATTCCATAGTGGACAGGATTTTATTCAGCATAAAGTTAAACCGTAATGAAACCAGAAATTATGGACATTTTTTAACATTATCATATTTTGCTGAGACTTGTTCTAGCAAAACGTTCTTTTTTTATTTTATCAATCGTATTAATTATTCTGAAAAGTCTAACTTACTATAAGGGATGTAAATTATACGATGAAATATTGCTTGTTGAAAGAGGTTAACCACACTTCGATTTCAGAAGCGACATGAAATCAGACACACGCATCTATGCATATGACTACATATTCATGCATATGTGTTATGAACAGTACTCGACAATTAGTTATGCAATCATGTCACATCTACGGCCCATTATGGCTAATAGCAACCAGCTCCCGATAATTACTGGTCAAAATTATATGTCCTCGAAATATTCAGGAATTAAACGTACGTTTCTAAACATTTTGATGTAAATTTAGAATCGCTTAGATTGAAAGAATCAGACCGTTGGCCACTTGTAACAGGCCGTTTGCAATTAATATATAATTTTTGCTTTATAGCCCCTCCAAAGAATCTCAGCTTTAAAAAGACGTCGTCGTCATAAACGAAATTTTTTTTGAGCCGTTGTCACGTAAAGCCTTCTTAAACTATAAAGTAAGTCGTTACGTGATTGTCGAGTCGTGTGACCGAAGTAAATTCTAAGTACCCAGGATTAGAGTCTTGCTAATTCTTCAGCCTTGATCTCACAAGTAGGTTTGATCTTTATATACCTTATTAGGAAGGATCTAGCGTCTTCTATGACTCCAGTGATGAGGAGTCCCCATTTGATGGAATGGCGTGAATATTGGATTTTTAACTAGCATAATAAATCCTGATATTTGGCTTTTACTTCAATATTCTTAAAAACTAAAAAAAACTCGATAAGAAACATCCCCCGCTTAATGGAATCTTACAATGCAACATCAGGTTTGTTTGCCGCTATTTGATGGGTTGTAAGAAAACTGTAGTTTCCAAAAATTTTAACGGCGCCATTTGAACTATGGACTCTATATCTTTAACGACGTAGGGTTCAACCGGATCTCTGTCTATACCATAAGAATGACGTAGATGGAAATATTGCCACGTTGCACTAGGGACGGTAATCATCCCACGTATAAGGCAGATGTTAGAACTTGGTGGTGCAACACGGACTGGGTGCAAATCTTCCAGAAGTTCTGTAATGTAGGAACAACTCCACACCAAACCAGGAACCTGGTACTTCCTTATAAACGGACACTGGAACATTCTTATAAACTGGATATGGTTTATCTACTAGAACTTTAACTGGAACTGGTACAGGCACTGGTACTTCCTTATAAACGGGTACTGGAACATTCTTATAAACTGGATATGGTTTATCTACTAGAACTTTAACTGGAACTAGTACTGGCTTTTCAATTTCAATTGGCACTTTCTTTTCAACAGTGTAGGGATGTGGTACTGGTACTTTAACTTCATATGGGACTGATTTAGCTACTTCAACGGGATATGGTTTATCAACTAATACTTTAACTTCATATGGTACGGGTTTCTCAACTGGAACTGGAATATGTTTTTCTGTAGTGACTGTATAAGGTTTTGGAACATGAACGGTGTATGGACGATCAACTGGAACTTTAATTTCATAAGGTACTTTCTTTTCAACCGTGTATGGAGCTGGTACTGGAATTCCGCTGGTACTGACGTAAGTACAATGGAATAAAAGAAACGTTAAAATCTACATCAGTGAACTTCAGTCAACATCAGTGAACAACATCAGTCAACATCAGTGAACAAATCAGTAAAATAATAATAAAATGATGAGACTGATGCTAGAAATATCCAGACACAATAAATAAGTTTATTTTATCTACGAGGATAATTATAAAACAACATGAATTAAATCATGAAAAATAAAACTGCATTAACTTTGATTAAATCAGACTAAATTAAATAAAATTAATTCCAATCGAATAAACAAAATAGGCATAAACTATTCGAAGCTTTTAGCTTTATAAAATAATAATGAACTATGCTTACATGTTCTCAATCACTTCGCAAAGTATTAATCGACACAAATTGCTACTTACAATTAAATAATAAAATATCGACCGAAACTAAATTAACTTGGGCATTTTATTTTGGGCGTTTGCTGCCACAATATTTTAAGTACAAAGTACGCTAGAATCCTGTTGATTCCACATAAATTAGCCCTGCTAACTTTGATCTAGATTATTACCAATTATCTATAACCAATCACGATTTTGAAGTACATCTCTGTGTAACTTATTATTTGCCGACGGAACAAAACTTTCTGTCTGTTACTACATCATACATAAATGCTTTCGTTTGTTTCCTCTTTTTCTTAATACTAACTCAAATTTTTTACATCCAAGTGCATTTTATGTTCAACTGTTTTCTATGGACAATATAGAAATTTTACGGAGGCCATATGGCGCTGGATGTATTTAGTTCTAATGTACACGAGGCGCACGGGAAGAATATGAATTAGAATCTCTGGTTGAAACTTGCCTGTTCGCCAGTTCGTATCTGTTCGACAGTTCGTATCTGTACCGCCATTATATTCTTATTGTACACAAGCGTAAGCAAGAGTGAATTCTTCAGCCTCAGATTGCATACATCTATCGAATGGAGTTGCGATTTTGATTTTCAAACTACCTTGTTGACAGCCTCGATATCTAACTCTATCATATTTAATATTTCACCACCATAGACCCGACCCGCATATCTTTCGAAAACGATAGTCTAAGGTATTCGGGCGCCTTTCTTGCAGTCTTCTATGAATATGACCACACAGCCGCTAATTCATACTCGTGCGCAAAACTTTGTAAAAGGGTCATCTAGGTTGTTGATAATCGAGATGGATATGAATCCAGTAGTTACAGAGGCAGCAAGTGTATAAATTGCCCGTCTGCGCTTTTGCTGTTGAAATAAAGTAGCAAATCAATAATGTCGTTCATACATAAAACTTTTTGTTTATTGTTTGATGTAACAGTTGTCAATTGCTACATCTTATCAAGAGAAACGCAAAAAACTTCGAAGAATATTGGTTCAAGGCCCACAGTGCTGCTACATTTTCAGATTATAAAAGAACGGATAAAGCAATTATATTGCACGTGTGGCCTGACTGCAAGTGTACATGAAAGAAATTGAAGCAGCCCCACACCCCCCACCGCAGAAGACCAACGAGAAGTCAAGCGACCACGACAAAGATACCCGGGCGCACTGGGAAGACAACGCCGCAAAAAAGA
>WYDF02051576.1:0-12080 GCA_009867245.2 Adranes taylori
ATATGTATATTTGCATTGTTGAACAGTATTTGCAAACATATGTTTGTTATTTTTCCATTTTGATGTCGTCCATTTTGATTTTTCCATTTTGAAGTATATATTACTGAGTTGATGTCGCCATTGAGTCGACGTGGTCACTGGAAACAAACCTCTAAATTAGCTTTACCTTCTTGATTTCGATTGGATTGGATGGATTCTAACTTGATGTAGAATTTATTTAGCCAGTTAGAGTTCACACATTCCTTTATTACAATTTTCAAGGTGACAATAGATTTGTACATATTTCTAAAGCCATGTATATTTAATTTTTGATTTAAATTATATTATACTTATTGCAATGACTTACAATGAAGGATTTGAAGTTAACAGGCAAATCAAATTTCAGGACTCTATCGATGTAACTGACATCTACTTCGCCTCCTCGTTCCATCAATGACATATCCTGAAGTTGTCCAGTATGTAAATTGAGTGAGCCCCAATACGTAATGAAGAATGGTTTCTAAAGAACAATAAAAATAGTTAAATTAACATCGGATAAACTCACAAATTCTATGATTCTCGCGAAATTTTATGATTCTCGCGAAGGAGTTAAAATACATAATTTAATTTTTTTAATAGTACACGTCTAGGGTCCCCAAAGGTTATTTTTTTACGCAGTGTGAAATGATGTACTATTTTTGGTCGATAGATATGCTAAAAAATGTCTTAAACGCAAAATTTTGGGATCTTCTCAATGGGATTCCACTCGACGATTTCTTTCCACCGTGTATGGGATTATCCTTTTTCCTATTTTACTTCGTGGGATACTTAAAATCCAGTCCAGAGACTTTTAGATTAATTATAGAAATAGTTTTTAAATTAATTAAACGAAAAGTTGTGTGGAAGATTATTCATAGTTGTAAATGCATTTTGGTTTTTTGATCCGAATATATATTTATCAAAAGTTTTGAAAACATTTAACTTACGTAACTGATGTTTCTATATACGTCTGGCATAGGCATAGGATCCAAACCATAATCTTTCATTAATTGACCTATTTCTCTGACACACATATCAACTAACTCGTTAACGGATTCCAGTCGCCCGTCATTGTCCAATCTGTCAATGAGAGAATATTGTCTATTATATACTAAAAGCTATTATCCGCCGAACGGAAATGAAAAATGAGTAAAGCAATTTATTTACACATCAAATTAATTAATTCCAAAACAAAAACTATGAGTGCAAGGAATTGTTTTAATTCTATACGGATATATAGTCATTTCGTCGTTAAAAGATGACGAATAAGGGGAACACTTTAGGGATGACGCAATTTAACCGTCACTTTCGCTCAGTTGGTTTCCGCTGAGGAACAATTTGGACAAATATAAGAAAAAGGCAAAACGGGTTTAAGACTTTTAGCCAGGATATAATCCGTTGGAAACTTGCGAGGGAAACGTTCCTTTACATATAGCCGCTGTCTCAAGAAACAATGATTTAGCCTTTGAACGTCAATCTGAACACACCTTGCTAACTTACGTGCGGTCCAGGAGGTCGCCAGACTTAGCTCCAATATTTTATTAAACCTACAATCGTGTAGTGGATGAAATGTTCGCACTGATTGTACTTTATTTAAAACCTACGTGTTTAAATGCATCTTTTAAAAGAAAATGTTTAGGCGTCGATCAGGAAGCTTCAACCGCACGTGTCATAAGCAAACAATTTACTTATATTTTTATTAATCACTAATCTCATTCTTCTGACGTTATCTTTCAGCTACATTATTATTACTTTTCATCACTCATCGACATTTCATTAATTATCACCATATGACATTAGCAGGATCTCCTGACATAATAGATCACAAAATCTCTGTCGGATCTACTAACCCTTTACATTCGACCGACGTCAGCAGCAACTTCTCGCAAGAAGAAGAATAAAGCCAAATCGGAACAATTGCAAAAGACAGATCACACAGCAATTACGTATTTCGAACTGGAACACCACAAGTATTACTACGTCCAGTTACCCACCGTTACGAAACCGACGGTAGCTGTCTACGACAATGAAATTCGCAACTCTTCGTTCAAACAAGAAAATCCCAGCATTATCATTTTTACAAATATTTGCGCATTTGATTGCACATTTGCACATTCGCAAATTTGCACATTTGAATTTTCGCACATTCGATTTTTTTATAAACCCTTAGAAAATATTGCAATGGATATTTTTATTGGTGCTGCTTTTTTCATAATTGAATTATATAAATGAAATGAAAATTGTCAGTAATTTTAACGAGCGCAATTAAAGTCATATAATTTATTATATAAGAAACAAGTATATACTTGAGACAAGCGTTTGAAAATAATAATGCTTGTCGAATCAAATCTGTTGTTTCTATTGCGTTTACCTATTCACCTGATTGTATAGCATAATATTAAAATGCATTATATTTGAAAAATTAGTCCGAATAGATAAAATATTTAAATATAATTTTATATAAGAGCATTATATAGAATTTACACAGACAAAATATCAGCTATAATATGATTTTCCACCCAACGTGGTGATCTATAACAAAGCAGAATTCGTGACAATATAAAAATTTTGGAAGGATCCTATTTTGGCCTTTCTCGAGTAAATTTTAAGATAATAAAATCATATACAAAATTGCTCGATGATGACGATTTTGTTCAATTGGGCTACACGTAATTAGAAATAATAAAATACTGATAATGTGTTGGAAGTGAATTAGACCAGCGGGTGCTAAATTGAAACGCACAGCGTAACATCTAAATAAGAAATCTTGTCTATTTGTAGAAATACTCAGTCTTATAAATGAACATAATATATAAGCGTGCCATTTGGTATCTAGTTTGTACGGATCCACTTTGTATCTAATAAAAACTTGTATTTAATGTATTTATTAAAGATTGCTAGTTAAAGTGTGATGTTTTATTTATATTTTGTGAAATATTAAAATATTAAACATGTGAAATTATTCAATATGTATGTCACCTAGTGCATTATAAATATTCCAATTAAATCATTTATGCATGATGTTTTTAAAACGTATATATTAATTTGTTATTGCATTTTCCTAGAGGATCTTTTTTAATGGTCTTACAGGGTTTTTTTTCATTAAAGGGTTTTTTTTTGATACTTCTAAATGCAATAATTTAAATAATATATAATAATCTATCATGAAAATAATACGATAATAATTTTTTTAAATATAAAATTGTTGCTTTGCAGCAATGTGGTATTTATCCTCCAGATAACCACACCGATCTAAAGGCAATAATTATGTTCAATATTTATAGATATCTGGGAGTATGGGAATCGTAGTTCTCATTCTCCTGAAATCCCCTGTTAGTTTAATGAAATGTTATATCACTAAATATGAAAGTGAACGTATATACAATAAATATGAATGTGGACTTATCTTGGAGTATAATCATCGTAGTGCTTATCTTCCAGACAACTCCATTGGCTAGAAAGCGAATATAAATTTTGTTAAATATTATTTAGAGAATTTTAGTTTACTCTTTTGTTGGTTCGTAACTAGATATAAATCTAATTACTATGGTGTATCGCCAGATCGACGTAGTTAAAGTAAAACACACAGTTCAAATGCTAACTTCATAATCTCGTTTATTACATCTACTCAGTCTTGTTTATACTATATCTAAGAATATTATAATACGTTCTTTTTAGGTTAAATTGATACAAGTTACGTGTACTTTTCTATGCATACACGATTATTGAATAAATAAAAATAATGTTTTGATTTATTCAATAATCGTACTACTTAACTAAAACAATGTGTAGTTCAAGTAACGTTATAACTGTTTTGTTTTAATATATTTCTTTTGCTAAATTTTAATAAATTTAATATATTTAATTTATACGAAAACATTTCTTGATGAATCTTTGAAATATTAAAATACTGATTTCATCTGATTCCTTAACTTATTGCTTGATTCTGTTAGACTTTAAGTGGTTTTTTTTTAAATTTTTGGAGAGAAGTAATCAAGTATATAAAATTACATTTAACATTTACATTTCTGGAATGCTAATTCCATTAACATTTGTCTTGTGAAATATCCGGCAGTATAAAGACCGTAGGCCAGATCTTCCAGATATTCCACTAATTGATGTTGACAGTTGTTTTGTGAAAGATCTGGGAGTATAAGGACCGTATCTTGGAGAATAAGTGTCTCATCTTCAATATACCTCCTTTCTGTGCTTAAACGCTAAGTTTCAATGACATAATGCAAAATTGATAATTAAATAAAAAAGTAAAAATATTTATATATTTTTCCACTGCTCATTCTTGAACAGATATATCTGGGAGTATATAGCGATATCGTGGTTTCCATCCTCCAGATAGCAATACTAAATTGGTTATATTGAATATGTACTAGAGATATCTGGGTGTATAGGAGCCGTGTTTCCTATTCTCCAGATACCTTCTGGTACTTAAGTAATCAATTGATTACTAACAATAATTTGGAAAGTAGAATTATGCAATTACCTAATTCAAAAATGATAATGATGAACAACGAAATATAAATCTGTTAAATAACAGGAAAATGTATTAGTATGTAATGTCTTGGAGTCTACAGATTTGATGAAACTGTATTCTCCAAACATTACCCTATTTACTCGTTAAATCACAGTTTAGTATTAGTGAAGAAAATAGTTTAAATGTTGACAAACTTATAGATTTTCTAAAAAAAAAATTAAGTTTTAATTTTGCCTTAAATAACTGCTGTAATAACTGCTGTAAAGTATACGACGCCTTACCGGCAAAAATTAAGAATTTGCCGACTCTAAAAGTGTTAAATAAGAAGATGAAGACATTACTAATAGAATGCTGTCCTTACACACTAGCTAGATGAATTCTTTCAATAAATTAAGGCTTAATAACATACCTAGTTATTCAGATACATACATTGGTTAGCTACAAATTGGTTAGCTTAGTGTAGGAGATTTACGTTACTTTAGAATAGGTTGGGTTTGGTTATATGAGTCTTGTCGGACTTCTCTGTTGGACCTGCGAATTTGGCAGCACGGCGTGCGAGTTTGGAGCTTTCTTAGAAATCGGGTCAGGAACTTCCTTATTCCCACACCACATCTCCTAAGTAAAAGTTTTTTAATAAGGGATTAATTGGTTATCAAATTTGTGCGTAGGAGAATTCAAAAGTTTACGCCAAGCACCCAGACTTGGCGTAAACCTTTTCTCGTGCAAAGGCTTGTTAGAAATTTAGCAAAGCTAAGAAATTATGCAAGCTGCCCGCGCCGGAAGAAAATACGGAAATATGGGGCTTGTCACGGTGATTGGTGTATCGATGGCTAGACGATTTATATGCTACACTAGTTTTAGTAGTTATATTATATACTAGTTCTAGGTGAGATTAAAATATAAGACTATAAAGAAAGGTCGCAAATGTAACTAAAATTGCATAATTAATATAAGAGAAAAGACGGATATAACTTGGAGCCAGTAGTCAGTCAGAAGCGATCGTCGTGTTCAAGTTCTTTAAAAGCTGGTACAAATGAAGAGGATTATATCTTTCTACTATCTACGTTCCCAATTAAAGATACTCTTTTGCTAGTTGGGGTTAGTTCTCTGGTAAGTAACCAAAATTAACCGTAACAATACTTTCTTTGGAGTGTTTAAAATGAAAGAACTATTTAGAAACTAACTTGACTGTAAAAATTAATTAATGGAATTAAATTAATTGTACGAAAAAATTAATAAATAAATTATAGAATTATAAATATCTGCAGAACTTACCTTTCAAAACTTTTTTGGAATTGTTTGATGAGTTGTATAGATTTCAAACTTAAAGGTAACTTAATATCTTCTGAATTGAGGTATTGCGGCGGTTTTACCTCTTCAGGACTTGTGTAAACAACACCAGCTAATACGAAAAAGAAAATTACTAATTTCATTAACATTTCTGCGTACTTAATAAGATCTTGAAACAAAATATTATATATGACTTAGTGAGCGAATTTAATTTTTTGCTTATTAAAAATACAGCGTTAGATTTCTACGACACGAAAGTAAATACTCTAAATTCAATATGCTACTTGTAAGTATTTATAAGTAATTGATAACCTGTTAAAGTGATAAAAATCTAATGATAATCATGCGTTCAATTGTTTTATTTAAATTTTTTTGTTGGTTAATTTTCTGATAATGAAATCAAGGAATCATCACATGTCATTGTTAAATATTGCAATTGTTTCAAAATTAAAAAGATCAAATAACAATTGGATAAAACTGGCTATCCCATACTCGTCACAGTAGCGTATATCTCTTTTAGATTACCACGACAACACAGATGAGTGGTACAGGGAGCGATAAGGAAAAATGTTAAGGGTAGGGCAAGCGGGGGAATAATAGTGGGGGTAAGGGAAGGAATAGTGTATAAGGAACTGAGGCTGGAGGTTTGGGAAGGGGTTAAGGGAATAGAAGTGGAGATAGGAGGGAAAAAAGGCAGGGAACATAACGCTGAAGGCTTGGACGGAAAAGTGTAGGGAGACAATAGTGGGCAAAAACAACAAAGGGGAAGCAGTACATGACGGAGGTGGAAAGGAGAGGGATGAAGAAGGAGTAGAGGAGCAAATTGAGGTCGAAGAAATAATAAGGGAAATGGGAAAGATTAAGTTGGGAGGAGGAGGAGGGCCAAATGGGATTCCGATTGAGTTGTGGAAGTATTTGAATAAGAAGGGGATGGAAGCTTTAGCAAGGAGAATCGATGCGGAATCGAAGGGTGAAGAGAGGATGCCGAATGATTGGAAGGAGGGGGAGATAATACCAGTATACAAGAGAGGGAATAGAAGTGAAGCAGATAGTTATAGGGGGTGACTATAATGAATGGGTTATATAGATTGTATGCCAGGGTGATGAAATTGCAGAAAGAAATGGAAGGGAAGAGAATACTATCAAATACGCAGGTGTGATTTGTGGGGGGCAAGGGTACAACGGATAACATAGTAACGTTAAATTACGTAATAAATAAGGAAGTGAGCGAAGGGAGGAAGTTATATCTGTTGTCCTGGAGCTTAGCGCGGCATTTGATAGGCTGGATAGTGTGAGGTTATGGAGTAGGATGAAGGAGGTGGGAATTACGGAGAGAATGTATGAGAATGTAAAGCGGTTATATGACGGAAATAGAGTCAGAGCAAGAGTAGGAATGGATGTGTCAGAATGGTTTAAGGTAGAAGATGGGGTTAGACAAGGATGTCCTCTGAGTCCGAGTCTATTTAATATATATGTCTTGGACTTGGAACAGGTGTTAAAGAAGGGGCAACCTGGGGGAGTACTGGTGGGGAGAGAAAGAATATTGTCATTGGCATATGCGAATGACATAGTGTGTATGGCGAGTAGCAGAGAGGAGCTGAATGAGGTGATAGAGAGGGTGATCAGATATATGAGGAAAAGAGGGATGGACGTGAATGTGAATAAGATAAAGGTTATGGTGTGTAAAAGAGGAGGGAGAGAAAGTAAGAAGGATGTGTTTGAAATGAATGGTAGGATAATCGAGTGTGTGAATAAGTGGAAGTATTTAGGTTATATGATGAGTAGGACGGGGCGTGTAATGGAGCACGTAAAGATGATAGTGAAGAAGGCGGGAGTAGCAGCAGAAAGGTTACGGAAGGTATGGAAGAAGAATTTCGGGGATTTGGTGAAAATGAGTTTAAGAATATTGGATATATGTGTAGAAAGTATGGTAATTTATGGGGCAGCCGTGTGGACCTTAAGGGAGAGAGCAGAGATTGGAAGAAGGATCGGGAAATACTTAAAGAGGATTTTGGGAATGGATAGATCGACACAGGCGGAGATCGTCTTACAGGAGATCAATGGGAACAAGTGCTGGATAAAAGGGGTTAAGAAGATGGCAAAATACGAAGAGAGGGTGATGCATGGAGAGCCTAAAAGAATTGTGAGGAAGGTATATATGTGTGTTGGAGGAGGTGGTGAGAGGAGAAAAATGGAATAGATGGGTGATGGTGCGAAAGGGAGTGTATAAGAGATGCGGGTGGTCGATTTGAGATTGGTATGATAGGATGATGAATGGAGGCGCATGGGAAATGGAAGTAGAGAGAAAGATGAACGATGTGGAAATGCAGGAGGGAAGGGAGAAATAAGAGGATCGCGATATAATGCAAGGTATAAGGAAATACTAGTACTAGGAGCGATGCCAAGTTATCTGGAGTCTGATATGAGTCTGTGAAAAAAATGATAGCAAGGTTCAGGTGTGGGTGTATGGAGTGAGGGAATAGATATTGGACGAGAGAGAGTGAAAGAAAATATAGGATATTTGGTGGTGTGGAGGAAACGTAGGAGCATTGGGCGAATGAGTGCGAATTGATTGGATAGTTGAAGGAGGAAAGGAAGGTAGCAAGGAATTGGAGGGGTGTTTAGGGCAGAGTGGTAAAGGGCAGAAAAAAATAGAGAAGATAAAGGGGATAGAAAGGAAGTAAAAGAAGCAGCATATCAGGTCATTTAATCCCTGGGGGATTAGGTAGAGGGAGTTAAAGGGAAAGTGGCATTGAATGGAAAGATGAAAAAAGGGGGTTGAGGGATCAAGGGAAGAAAAATAAGGGTTGAAATATAAAAGATAACGGAGAAAAAAGGGAAAGTAAAAGGAAAAAAGTGGGGGGAAAATGTTTGTTTTTTTGTTTTGTCGTGGTTTTTTTCTGTTTAATGTTCATTTCGTAATTTTATTGTGATAGGTTTAAGAAGAATGTGTATTTTATATTGTATTGTTATTATTATTATCCGTTTTTAAATGAGTGTATGCCAATATAGGTTAATTTAATTTAATTTAATTATATAAATAAACATTTATTGCCATTCTCTAAATAATAAATCCCTTATTTCTTTCTACATTATAAAAACCAAATTTAATAATATTACACACATTAATAACTACAAAACAAACTCCTTTGAAAAACATCAAAACAATAAAAAATTAACTTCTTCTTAATCCTATCCCAGTCAAAAGACCAATTTTCAACATCTTCCTGCTTCTATCTAATAATCCCTCCTTCCACAAGACAATTTTACTCTTACCCTACTAAATCCTTGATCCATCTCTCATCTATATCATACTTCTACACATTCTACTACCCATTCTACCTTCTTTTATTTAGTTCCATCCTAATTTTATACATTACTTTTATCCCCTTTCCCTTCTTACCAAAACTTACTTTCCAGTATTCCACCATTTCCTTTCCCTCTACACTCCACACAATCCCCTCACACTCCTTTATCCAATGAATCCATTTCCTCTTTCTTTCCACATATCCTACACATTGTTTCATATTCTTTCCTCCAGTACTTGTTTCCACTTTCCTCATTCCCGCATCTAAACGTATCAATCATCCTTTTTCTGAGATGCTCAATCCTGACACTAGATACTTAGCCACCTCCTCCTAATCCATAATCCACTTTACTTACTATTGTATCTACTTTCATTGATTCTTCCTACTCTCTCATGCTTTTAGTATCCCTCAGCCTCTCTGTGAACTCATTCTCAGCCCCGCAAGTTCCAATCAATTTCTCATACCATCTATCCATCGACCATCAAATCCTCTTATGCACATTTATTCTACCCTTAATCCATTCATTCTCACTTCCTTCCGATCCCCCATTCATCATTACCTTCCTGTATAGTTACCTCACCAACCTTCTTCCGTCATCCTTCCATACCTTCCCCTCAAATTTCAACATTCTTTACGCTTCATTTATCCAACATTTATATTTTCCAATCTCCTGCATTGCAATTTCATTCCTCGTATTTCTATCCAATCCCAACATCTTTTCACACTTTCAATCTGAACTCTCTCCGTCCTCTCTCTTTTTTCTACCACCCCCCCCCCACCATACCTGAGTTCCATTTCCATACATCATTATACTATACACAGACACAGCCAGCCATACCCAGATACGAACACAGATACATACCCAGATTCCATACACAGATACAGCCATAATCTTCAACCGCATTCTCACTGACTCACCAAACTTTCATTCCCATACATTCCTCATTTCTTATATAACTCCACTCGCCTTATTCGTAACCATTTCCATGTGTTCCTTACACGATCCATTTTGGGCCAATAAGGAACTTAAATATTTATTTTTCTTTACTCTCTCAATTCTTTGTCCCCCTATCTCGAATACATCCTTTCTTCATTCTCTCCCTCCCTTCTTTCACACTATTATTTTAGTTTTTTCCACATTCGCTTCTAATCCCCTGTTATCCATATATCACTTCCCTCTCCCAATCATTTGTTTCATCTCTTCTTTATCACTTGCCCTGCATACCATATCATCCGTATAGGTAAGAGAGCACACTTTCACACTTCCAGTTCTCTCCCACAAGTATTCCCTCACAATCCTATTGAATGCCGTTTTCAGGTCTACAAATAGGAGATATAAATTCCTTCTTTTTGTTACCTCCCTATTCATCACATGGTTGACCGTAACAAAACTGTCAGCCGTCCCCCTACCTCTCATAAATCCATTCAACGTATGTGATAGAATTTCTTTCCCACAGACTTCTTCTTCTAATCTCCTATTTATGACCCGAACAAACAGTCTATAAAGCACATCCATAATCTCACTCCCCTATAGCTCCCAACATCCATTCTTTTTCATCTCTTATACACTGGCACTATTTCTCCTTTTTTCATTCATCCGGCATGCTTACCTCTCTTTCCCATATTCTATTCATTCATCTTACTAACCCGCATAACTCATTCTCATTGAGATATTCCCATACATCTACTGGCCCCTATTTCGACCTGCTGCTCCTGCCTTACTCATTTTTCTCATCTTCTCTCTAACCTCTTGTGTATTTACCTCAACCACCTCTCATTCCTGCTTCCTCTTTGATCCCCCTTCGTACTCCCCTATATACTCTCTCTCTCTCTTTGTTTCTCCACAATCTCCTTCTTTCCTACACTTTTCCTCCCAATCGAATACATTTAAATTACACCTAGGTCTTTTATCCCCTATGATCCTCCTTCTTCTCATATATTTCTGTACCTCCCTCTATCTTCTCAGTCTACAAACTTCCTCCTCCTCCTTTCCCTCATCCATTCATTTACCTTGTACTCCTCCGTTATGAACTCCTCTTTAGCACCTCTATATTCCTCCCATTCCACTTCGCTAATCCTCATCTTCCCCAATACCTCCCTAACTTTCCTTGTCTTTTTTATCCATTCCTCATCAACCTCATTGTATACACCTTCATTTCTCTTCTCAACCTTCCTCTGCTTTCTCTTATTCAAGATTGTTCCTACAACACTGGTCTCCTCTTCAATACTGTTCATTTTTTCCCAACACACTCTTCTATCTCACCACCAACTCTTTTTTGACATCCTCATTCCATATATACTCTCTTTCTCCATTCATACCCTTTTCCACATCCTCCCATTCACACTCTCCTTCATTCCTTACATTCCATACTGTCTATAGGAAAGTAATCGGACTCCACCATCTCCCCACTCTCATACAATCCAACATCTCCCCAGTTATTTCACATATCACAACATACTCTGCCACTGACCCTCCTCATTGCCCTTTCAATGTTAGATTACCGTACCAATTGGCTTCCGTACATCTGTTTTCCTCTTCTACCCATTCTACAATTTTATTTCCTACCACATTCACAATCACAATTTTCTATCTTTCTCTCTCCTATCCCCCTTCTTACCCCAGTAATTATTCCTCCGCACGCCCTACCTTTTCATGAACTCTATTTGTCCCTTGTATTCTTCAGTTAAAACCACTCCGTAACCCATCCTCAAGCTCCTTTCACTCACAACATCCATCCATCATTCTACCGGACTCACAGCATCAAACGAACCTATATATTCATTCAACTCTTTCATACTTAATTTGACCTTCACACCGGCAATATTTCAATACATTACTCTCAAACATCCACTTCTTCCCTTTCCCTCTATATTCCCCACTTTTTTTCACCCCTTTTCCCCCCCCCCCCCCCACTCCCCCCCCCCCCCCCCCCCCTTCCCCACCCCCTCCCTCCTCTCCCCCTCCTTCCCTCCCC
>WYDF02051587.1:0-25409 GCA_009867245.2 Adranes taylori
AGCATACTATTATTTGAAATATGATTTGTAATGTATTTGTAAGTAAGTAACTTAATGTATTTGTAAGTAATTGTATAGTGTAAGAATTTTATGCCAATAAAGGTTATTATTATTATTATTATTATCTTACTTTATTTATGTTATAAACATGAACATAAATAAAGTGACTTTGTTTATGAACATAAACAAAGTAATAATATTAATCGAGATATTCAAATTCCATTCAAATGCGTATTACGTTGTTTAAGCTTACAATTTCAATTGAAATTTTTTAAACAAAATTTACATATTTTTACTTTGTTCATGTTGTTATTAACAACATAAGTTTATTTATGTCGTTATAAACAACATAAACAAAGTACTTGTTTGTAAATTAAGTTTAAAGTTTCAGTTCAGACGCTGAAAATTTAGAGCGAAAAACATGATGCTGTCGCTTATTTACTTTATTTATTTTACTTGATAAGTGATTTTTACATCGGGTTTTCTTAATATTTCGGGTAATTTATTTTAATTTGTTTTGTTGCCAATTCTATGAAACATAGTCAGTGTTCCTTTTTTTTAATTTTATTTTTAAAATCTATTTATGTATACAATTTCTCATTAATTTAACTAATTTTCAAGTTTCGTTTCATATATTAATCTATTTATTAGTCTGCATAGATTTTGTTTACGAAATATTTAGTTTTATAGATTTTTTATAGCAACTTTTCCTAATTTTTAATAATTTATTTATTACCCGAATCTCCATTACAAATAAAATATTACAAAGTAGAAATAAAAAAGATTTTATAGAAGATTTTAATTCTATAAAAATATAAAAGATTTTATTAATTCCAAGAGTTCGATTGAATCTATTGAGTAATAGAGTAATTTATTAATGAACGACAGATCGAACACATCTCTTCTTGATTTAAGTGTAGGTAAATTGAGTAGAAATCTGATACACTCATAATTGTGATCATTGTATAATATATTTAGTATAAAAAGGTGACCATACTATAGAAGCGTAGCCGAACCTTTAGCCGGAAAAACGACTTAAGAATCAACTTTGGCTAGAGTTAGAAATCGAGCCAAACTAATCTCAGCTCTCAGAAGGCGACTGAGAGGTTGTGAATCCAAAACACTTCACTATACCTACAAAACTTACATTAGGCCAATGATCGATTACAGAGCAATTCTGTACTCTTCCGCCACAACACAAGCTAACAACTTCTAAACGTGCAATTCTTTGGAAAATTCACAAACTCAATTATAAGTTTCTAAGCGCTAATTGTACGATCATTGCGCGGCCACCCCAATCAGTGATAGATTGAAAATACTTCAAGCAAAAGATCACCTACGACGCTCACAAGAAAACAAATCAATAGCCTACAACACCTTTTCCGCACCCCCCAGTCAGAATTATCCAGGCAATGCAAGAGCCTCCCAAAGACCTCCAGGAAATCCCCGACACAATTCGACTATCATTCCGTTAAGGGGCATTAACTTAACATAAGAAAAATATATAAAAAGACAAAAAAACATAAAAGAAAGACATAAAAAAACAACAAAAACTTATAAAAATGAAGAAAAGTAAGCAAAGGCAAAACAAAAAGTATAAATATTTCCCACTATCACCTATTATCACCACTAGCAACTCAACAGAATACATCGCATCAAAGGTACATGTGATACTAAAAACCAAACCAAATCACCTAACCGAACCAATCTTTTTTGCAGGTTTCCCTTGGCTGTAAAGCTAATGTTATAGCATAATATTCCTCCTGCAAGTTATCTGCACTAATTCTGTACTTAAGCACTCAAAACCAATTCGAGGCTGAAGAGGATGTAAATTCTAAAACCTCCTTGAAACAATACCATACCTCCTAAACCAGTCCATTACTAACAAACAGGGAGTGGAGTTTTAGTGCAGTAAAAATCCCAGACTGTTGGATCCACCGGGCATCCTTCGTCTTTTTGAAGATTTCTCTACTTCAACGCAAAACAAACAAAGAATAGAAGCGTATTCGAACTATGATCTCCCTAAAGCCATTTAAATCCTCATACGAGTTTATGGGTAATTAAGCACAATGAGTCAAGACAAATCCCAACGTTTTTCTAGTGCCCATAAAGGTGACCCTAATATGATCGCAGAAAGAAAGTTTATTATAAAACAAAACACCAAGGGCTTTAATAGTCTTTTGTTTATTTAAGATTACCTTATTCATTTCATAGAAGCTAAAATTATGCTGAGATCTAATCAATGAGACAGAATAACATTTAGATATGTTTAGACCTAAGTATTTAACCTGAGACCATTTCAGCAAATTATCCAAATCTAATTGCATATTGAATTGATGTTCATAGCGCCAAAGATTTTTAGATCATCCGGGAAACATAAGGAGTTTAACATTGGAATCAATAGTATATTTATTATATATAATAAAGATGAGCAATGGCCACCATGTGACTGAAGTGACTTGTTACATCGAAAGAGAAGTAATCGTGTAACTTTACATATTGTTTTATATTGAAAAAAAAATAACTTCGGAACCAGGGCACTAGATTGCTATGAAAGCCTAATCTATCTACCTTGTGAAGCAGCAATTCGTCGGTTACTTTATTAAAGGCCTTTGAAAAATCGGTATACACTGAATCTACCTGTATATAATTTTCAAAGACTCTGGTAATATAGTTTTGATAAATTAAAACATTCGTAATAGTAGATTTACCCGGTCTAAAGCCATGTACGTTGATCCTCTATAAAGTTTATAGTGCCAAATAAGATAGTCATAGATCAAAGACAACAAGTAGTTTGGGTATAGTAGATGGAATGGATATATCTCTATAGTTTCTGATGTTTGCTCTACCTCCATTTTTAAAAACAGGAACTATATAACTAGTTTTCCATTGGTCCGGGGAAATCCCTTCATTAAGTGATCTATTGAATAAAAATGTTAAAAGAATGCAAATGGTATAACTTTGGCACTTTTGACATTTTCTAACCGTTTAGCGTTTTAATCTTCTATCTTTTTGATCTGTTTGGTTTCCAGCTTTCTGCCCTTCGACTCTTTTGACATTTTTTTAGCGTTTTAGTGTTGTATTTTTAGCATTATACTCATTAGTTGTTGGCCATCTGGCCTTTGACATTTCTAAACCTTTTAACGTTCTCCCTACCTATTCTTTTGATCGTTTTGGCTTCTGGCCTTTGATCTTTTTGCTATTTTCTGGCTTTATAGCGTTTTGGCTTTCTGGATTTTTTGATCTTTTTGATCCCACGCTTTTGATCTTTTTGGCTTTGGTTTTCTGGGTTTTAATAATTATGACATCTTCTGGCTTTTAAACATTCAATAATCTTTATTTTCTACATTTTTGATCTTTTCGACTTCTGGCTTTCTGACCTATGACCCTTCTCACATTTTCTAACCTTTCTTCTTGTTCTTCTACTCTTTTAATCTTTTTCGCCTTGGCCATCTGGCCTTTAACCCTTTTGACATTTTCTTGCCTCTTAACGTCTTTCCAGTTCAATTTTACGAACGAGTTATAAGGTGACAATCAAAACTAACCGCATGTTCATTTTCTCATATGATAGTGTTTTTGTTACAACAATACTGGTAGTTTATTTTTCTTCTACCCGCCATTTTTCTCATAAATTTTCTTTTATCGGGAAAAAATTTATCCGCCGTTGACTTTAACGAAATCAGAGGTAAAGCGTCGGAAAAATCGACAAGGAAATGCATTTATCTGACTTGAGCGTTCAGAAAATACTAAAAAATCATCTTCATGTTAAGCTTTACAAGATACACAAAGTTCATAATCTCAAGATTAAGCAGATAAAGGTACGGTTTGAAATAGCGAAAGCGTTGAAACACTTGCACACTTGAGACACTTGAAACACTACTGGACGGTTTCCGCTTGCGTTTTTGGAATTTGGTGACAAGGTAAATGCCACGAACTACGATTCGGGTGCTGTTCTGTAGCCTTGGACATAAAGCTCGTGTGCATCGAGATTGGTTAAAAGAAAATGTGTCTCTCCTCATTTCAACTTTCGTATTCACCAGGTGCAATAGTATTGTCACAGCGAGAGAATTTAGACAGCTACAAAATATAGCTAATAAAAGTCTAAAAATTGTGAGTGGATGAAAGCAAATACTCTTAGTCTATCTAGCTCTAGAGAAATGGAACCCATTATGCTAGCTGGTCGTGAAGAGTGAGCCTTCCAGTGCATTCAATCGAAGATCCCCATATAAAGTTTAAAGAAATAGTAAAATCTTAAGGCGTAACCCTTGATCGTTGTTTGCGATTTAATACAGAGATACAGAAAGTGGCGGAAAAAGCAGCAACACGAGTTTCATCTCTAGTGCGCCTTATGGCTAAAGTTGGAGAACTGAGTACCTGCAAAAGGAAACTGATATCACCGGTAATGCAGTCAACATTATTATGGACTAGTATGGGCTAAATCAATGAACGTTGGGAGAACGCCAAATCTAGTACTCAAGACCCAAAGGGTGAGTTGCAAACAATAGCCTATAGAACAACACCAATCGACGTTTTAGGTATTCTATCTGCAACTCCCCACCTTCATGACGTATTGATCTTGAATACCAGGTCCCCACTAACAAATTGTGAATGAAACAGGTCATCATCACAAAAAATATTGCGGCCCGTGTAACATACAAACATATATATGTGTATGTGGTCCGAAGCAGAAAAAGGTTGGGTATAGCCTGGCCTGAACACACTAAAAACAAGTCAGAACTTCATCGGGAGTGGGAACGAATTCTCTCAGACCACGTTCGTGCAGCGTGCAACGCACGGTTATCTTATGCTGAAAATATATATATATAAGCAGAGTTATGTGAATGTGAAGATTAATTAGTTTTAAGATTAATTAGGTTTAAACATTGAACCTTTATCACTCAAGAGTTCTGAAAATTAAATCATGTTAAATTGGATTTATTTATATATTGACGGAATATCCATTACAAATAAAAATATCTCGAAGCGAAAAAAAAAATTAACGAGTTCAAAATTTCAAAATACAAATGATATCTACCTCCATTACAAGTAAAAATATTACAAAGCATTGAGTAATTTATGAATGAACGATATATCAAACACGTCTCTTCTTGTTTTAAGTGTGGGTAAATTTATTTAGAAGTCTGATATACTCAAAATTGTGATCGTGAATTGTAACACGCATCCTGAAGACACAGTACATTAAAAAAATATTTTCAACTTTCTCAAGTTGTGAAATGTATTTAGTATAAAAAAGGTGACCATATTATCGACGCGAATTCTAATTCTGACCTGACTAGCAGCATGTACATCCTCATACCCTTGTTAATACATAAATTATCCACAATGTCTCAAAACAAAACCTAAAATTTTTCTAGCGCTCATAACAGTGTCCCTAATATGATCGCAGAAAGAAAGTTTATGGTCAAACAATACACCAAGGTCTATAATAGTGTTTTGTCTATATAAGATAACCTTATCAAGTCCATATGGGAAGTTAAAGTTATGCCGAGATCTAGTGAAAGAGATAGAGTAACATTTGGATATGTTTAGATCTAAATAATTATTCTGAGACCATCTTCAGAAAACTATCCAAATCCAATTGCATTTTGAATCGATCATCTTGAGACTTGATAGCGCCAAAGATTTTTAGATCATCTGCGAACGTAAGGATTTTAGCAAACTTGAAAGAAGTGACTATATCGTTAATAAATAGATTGCATAATAAAGGAGAACAATGGCCACCCTGTGGAACACCTGATGTAACCATAATATCGAAAGAGCAGTAGTCGTGTAAGTTAACGTATTGTTTTCTATTGAATAAAAAACTACGGAACCAGGTCAACAGATTGTTATGAAAGACCATTTTATCTAACTTGTGAAGCAACAATTCGTCGTTTACTTTATTAAAGGCCTTTCAAAAATCGGTATACACTGAATCTACCTGTATACTATTTTCAAAGACTCTGGTAATATAGTTTTGATAAATTAATTTCCAAAACAATCTAGGATTATGGATTAAATTGATATTTGTTTTGTTTATATATTCCGTATAGCATATCCTGGAAAGTTTTCTACATTTATTTCTGATATTAGGGAAATGAAGTTAATCTATATTGGATTGAGATTGCATAAACCTCTTATGTGCAATGTTTTCTCAACAATCATGAGAAAACCAAACTGGAAAGTTATCAGATTTCTTTTTCCTAAGAGGGACAAATTAATTTATGGCGTAGTATAAGTGGTCATAAAAAGTTTCCATACTTGTATTCAAGTTGTTATGATTTAATATACTGTGCCAATTTATTGAAGCAAGACTGTAGTTAATACTATTAAAATTCCAACCACGAAAGTAGTAGAAAGTTTCCTCAAAATTAATAGTAGCATAGGATTTAGTATCCACATTCATTATGATATGATATGCATGATGATGTATTGATTCAGGAACAAGTAAATCAAGGCATATATTGCATGAGATATTTACATTTGTAAATAGAAGGTTTAAAAATGTACCGCGCGAGTTAGGAGTTGAAATGAGTTTTTTAAGGTTTAAGCAGACAAAAGATTCGGCTATTATGTTTGCAAAATCGTTTGGATTGCAATCAAAGATGACGTCAAAATCATCATTACTCCAAGAGGCCTTTGGCAAGTTGAAATCTCCAAAGAGAACAAAGTGCTGATTTGCGTACTGAGTAACAATATCTTGAGTAACAGATTGAGCGAGAGTTTCGTACTTTTCCGACGGAGCACATGCGGAATGTATACCACTCCAATTGTAGCCTTGAATTGATTAATGTGGGGAGATATGTAGAGTTGTTCAAGAGTTGTATAACTAAGATTTATTATGGCAGAGTTGAAAATTTTCTTAACTATTATTAGAACACCACCCCCGATGATTTGTGGCTCATCAATTGATTTCTGTCTAGTCCATATACAAAAAAGTCATTTAAACCCAATTCCGCGCCCGTTACCTCCGATGTAAGCTACGTCTCGCACAAGACGACTATACCATAATATGAGATCTTAACATTTAAAGTAAACTCAGTAATTTTCGTTTTAATATATATAGGAGGAGCCTTATTCTCACGCTTAGGGCGAACTCTATTAATTTTTATTAAGCAATTTGTATCAAGATTAATTAAACTAAATAATTAATTCAGAATATTTTGGTCATGTTGGACACGCTCTTCATTAAGATTAGATAACGATTCGTGTGCATTTAAAAGTATCAAGTTGTTAGATTTTTCAATACGTTCGGCGGCTTCTTCAAGTATAGAAGAGTTGTCTTTTTTTCGATAGATTCTAAGCGATGGTTCAGGATCTGAATCTCGTCTTTTAACTTCTTGTTTTCAGTTATATGTTCATTAATTTGACGTTTAAAGGATTCCTGAAGAACTTTAAAATCTTGTCTCATACTGTTTAGAATCCTTCTTAGATCATTGTTAGAACACTCCTGGTTGGAGCCGTTCATATCAAAATTGAATTTAGGATCTTTTGACCTTGATAGATTAGGATCCTTCATAGATGTATTAATATCAAAATCAACCTCGTTGACAAATTCTTCATCTTGTGATCACTGATAACATGTCCAGGCAGTATTTTTTTACCCATTACTTTAACTTCTTCAAGCGTTAAACCAGAGCATTAATCTTGATGGGTCCATTTTTTTGCAGATTTGTACATAATACTGAATATTCAATACTTGACTTTATAGTAATCCACAAACTCCGCATTTACTATTCTTACTCTTATCCATTGGAGAAAAGTAGATAAATTAGACACCAAGTGAAAAAGAAAAAAAAAACAAGTTCAAATGATTTTTAATACAAGCTCCGTATAAGTAATAAGAATAACTTGTCTTGTGCACTCAAAATTCTTAAATTTTTTTAGGTTAAAATTTATTATCACACCATCACCATCACTGATGAATATGAACTAAAACCGGACGATACTAAACAACTGTTTACAGATTTAACACATTATGCGCGGATCGTGTATTTTGACCCGGTTGTCTCGTTTGCCCCTAATGCGCGGATCGGGTAAAATACCTTTTTAATTTTTGCTGAGTTTTTGCGGGACAAGATCTAGAATGCCTTATAGGTTGTAGCGGGCATATTTCGTACAATGTTTTAGCTATATAAATATATAAAAGTCAAATGTTTGTTACTTAACTTCTTCAAGACCGTTCAAGGAATCAACAACAAAATTGACAAAACCACTTTTCACATCCCAGAATTTACGATGATGGCGGTTTCCCCTATACATCTACCCTTAAATTACCTTTTAACCATTTTAAATACACCCTTTATAATTTACAATCAACCCTTAAAACCCTAATTATACAATTTAAGAAACATAAGATATGCATTACAAAGAGCATACGTTATCTAGTGTTCAATGCTTGAAGCGAATCGACAAACAGTAGACAGGGATCTACATTATCGGCTTCTGACAGCAGGCATACCAGATACAAAAATTTTTAGTACCGATAAAACATAACGTTGCATATAGGTAAAGGTATTGCAAAGGCGAAAGAAGGTCTACGTAAAATAAATTTAAGAAGAAGAGTAAAACATAAGCTCAAACATGCATGATAACCAGAAGTGTTCAGATATATTTCAGAAGTGTCTAGATGTGTCCTAGAAGTGTCCAGATGTGTCCCAGAAGTGTCCTGTCAGCATATTGGTTTTGCTGCTAACCGCATTTCAATATTTTCAATATTTTTAATAGATTTTTTCAAAAAATTTGTACATCCTTGTACATTATTTTCCTATGGCTATCCTGTAGCATCTCAGCACTCTTAGCAAAATTCAAAATGTGGGCCAAGAAAAGACCGTTACAAAACCCTGACATATAGCAAACGCAAAAGCGTCCGACTATTTATGATAGACCCCATACATGAATGTGTGAAGAACGAGTTGAGTTAAGGTCATAACGATCCCAGCCTCAAAATTCAAATATTAAAAAAAATTCAAATTTCCCGCCACACTCGAGTCTCTGTATGTTTCAAACACACCGGAAGTTAGCTGTCAACCGCCATCTTGGATTTTCAAATGACATTGTCCAACCACCAAACTATTTTCGCTAGACCCCAAAATACCGCTCCGCGGAACGGGTACTATTTTAGAGCGATTTAGGAATAGGTCCAGGCGGCTGAGCGACTGTCCAAAATGAATGGTCGGCAACTACTACGGCAACTCACACATTATAAATTTTTTTATTTTCACAGTTTAGACCGTACAATTTGAAGGTTCAGATTAAACTGAACACTTGCTGCCTTATTATTTGTAAAAAAATTCCTTATTATATGAATCTATATAGAAAAGACATATCTCATAGTAAAATAAAATTTTCGTGAATAATCAAAACGAAAATACGAATCTATAAATAAATAAAAAAAAAACTTAGTAAAGTGACTGAAAATCAAATAAACAGTCGTGATTATTTAGCCACACTATACAATAAACAAAGAATATAAACAGTAACTGAGTAATGCATATATCATTCTGGCATTTAGTAGTATAATGAATTTAAACACTGATATATTATTAATTTTTAATAGATGAAAATCTAAATAGTTTATTTTTAATTTACAATTTATAGGCGCTAAAATTTTTTGTTTACCAAAAAATATTTTTACCCGATCCGCGCATTAGAGGCAGTTACGAAAAACGGTAAAAATACCTGATACGCGCTTGGCGTATTATAGTACGAAATACGCTCGATATATCTCAATGCTTCACTCAGACCTGATCCCACGTATGTTGTGTTAATAGAAAATAATATCGGTTTATATTAACACGTAATAACGATTAAAAGCGAAATTAATGAGGCGCGGAAAATTTAACAACATACTGCTACGAGGGCTGACAAAAACATACTTCTACGAGGGATTGTTAAGTAAGTTAGATAAAGGGAATGGTAGTGCTCAGTATTTGGTAATAATTAGATAATTCTTTTAAGTTTGAATGATTGAATAAAATAAATTAAATTGATGGTAAGAAATTCGTGTGGTGGTAAGAACTACGAAAATTGTAAGTAGAATACTTTTATAATTATTTGGGAACCAATTTGATGAATCATGAACGCAATTTTGATAAATTTATTTGCACGTAGTAATCGAACATAAGTAACATTTACTTTATTATTTTGCTGTGGCGATATTTATTTTGAATGGAAGAATTACAATTTTATTTGCATGTACACATTGCTTCTAATCATTCACAATACATTTTGTTAAGTTTAGACAACCCATTTATTCAAATAGCCTTGCCTATGAAAGACAAATTGTGAGTGTTAAGGTTGCGCAAAATTTAGTTAAATTTATATTGATTTAGTAGAATTAAATAAGAACAGTGCTTGTAACCTACCAATTGTGTTTTAAGAGATAATGGGAATCTAGCGATTATAACATAATGTTGTAGGGATTATAACATAAATTAAAGTAGGTCTTAAAAGTGAATGGCTACGACCTCTATTCAAAAGATTCCCGTCACAATCTGGAAATATTGGGAGCTTCCCGTTCATGCTTGAAGCTCCCCGTTACATTGGGGAGCTTCAAGCATCTCCAAATTTCAACGACAATATTGTTGAATTTCAATATCAATTTTGATTAAATCTTCATAAGTTACGTTCTATACTTCGATTTTTTAGTCAATATAAATCCAGTATAGTTACCTCTATGACTAACTTTATGATCAATGTTGAATCGCGTTTCAAAAGTGTTTAAATGGAGTAATATTTTTGCGATTGAAAGATAATATTTAAAACAAATAATTCGGAAATATAAGTTGTGTTAATCAATGTAACACAAGGCAACACAAAACTTTTATGAATGATTAGAAAACAATGAAAAAAATATATTCAAGAACAGACAAGACTCATTATAGTGAAAGTGCGCGCATAATACGAAAATTGCTGCTCTTATCAACTTTGTTGCTTATGCTGCAATATTATTATTAATAATAATAATAAATTAATAAAGATACGTACCAAAAAATCAAAAACGCTTAGCCCTAACATTTCGAAGCCGATGCACATATGACCATGATAATCAAACCAATCCAACATTCGTACACATAGACTGAAAAAGAAATATAATACATTAAATAACAATGAACACTTTTATTACAAAAATACTTACTGAACACATTCTGGGTCCTTGTCAGCGATTTTTTCCAATACATTTATTTCGAGTTTAGCTGCTTCTCTATATTTTTCCACATTTTTTATGATTTTTAATGCCATCAAATGATCCCTAAAAAAATTCATAATTTTCATAAAAAAAAAAAAAATTCATAAACATATAAATATAGTATTTTAATAGAGACGTAATAAGAATTATAACAAATGTTTTAAAAAAGCGACAAGTTCAAGATGTTTGACGGCATTTCAGCTGTTATTATAAAGGATCATCAGCACCACGGTCGTAACATTTGAAAGGCTACTACAAACTAACTAAGCCACTAGCCGGATGTTGATAGAAATGAAAATTTGTCTTATGAATTATTAGTTTTTGAATGCAAGCTAATTGATATTATTAATTAGTTGTTGATATCTATTAACACCCGGCTTCATTTCTATGATTTATATCAACAGCCGCCTAACGGCTTAGTGAGTTTGTCGTAGTCTTTCAAATGTTACGAGCATCATGCTCCTAATAAAGTAGATGCTGATGATCCCTCATAATAATGGGTGAAATGGAGCCATACATCTTGAACTAGTCGCTTTTTTAAGACATTTGCTATAATTGATATTGCGTACCTATTAAATATTACGTCCCTATTAGCAGCGGTTACTGCTAACATAAAGTAGATCCTATTTAGATTCAATTTACTTTTCATATAAATATGTTTTCTACTTATAACAATTAGTATCAATTATATTACAAAACAAGTACAGATTTGTGCATTGAGTAAAATATTACACAATTTATTTAAAACCAATCCCCAAGACTTTTTTTAATCAATCTTGTCTCATTTACAATTGTACCATATGAATTAGGAGCAAATCACTTTCGAAGGGTAAATCTGCAGCATTTAATATAAATTTCTTTTTAAACATCAATCAAATTGTAGCAAGTCTAATCTTAATAGCTGCTGGAATACTCCTAATAATAATATGGGTCAGGTGTTCATTTTAGTCGAAGGCGCGTCGGAAACGTTTATTTAAGTCAAGCCAATGAAATTTACTATACGATTGGTTAAAGGCAGCTAAACAACATGTTTATCAACGCACTTTCGATGGATTTCGTTGTAACATTCTGCAGAGCTTTAAACACGGTAAATTAAAGTGTGTCTTAGAATATCGTTAGATTTATCACCAAATTGCTTTTGTCATACTGATGTATTTTTTTGCAGAATACTTGGTTACTTACCAGTTATCAATATCATGCTTCTTCAAAGTTTTGACCTTTTATATAAAAGAGACATATTATTTTTAAAGTTTGTGAATAAGGGAAATTTGAATATCAACGTCGCTCTATTCTACAATATCCTGTATTTTATTTTCAAAACAAGCAAGATAGTCCTATATTTGTATAAACAAATCCTCCACCAGAATAATAATAAAAAAATAGGAGTAATAATTAATTTACAGGACAATCCTGGTTTTAACCTTTGTGGCTCCAACTCCAAGACATTGTCTGGGTTTCAAGTTTTTAGTGTTGGGAATTTTGGTTCCACACTTGGAACGCGATGAGTCGTTTCGTCCCAAAAAGATATCGCAATAAAGTATCCTTCTCGGTTCCGTCTAAACCTCAATAAATATATGCCCTAAGGGGTCATGTCTACTTAGAAATTAAAAAAATCCATTTTTGTCGTTTTCTCTACATATGTACAACATTTTGAGAATATTTCCTGAAAATTTGATGTTAATTCAATTGAAATTGACAGAGTTACAAGTGTTCAAAGTACGCTCCGCTCAACTATTAGCAGGAGGTAAATAAATAAATTAATAAATAAACCTTTATTTGGCATAAAATATCTGTACAAACTACTAAACTTAATTCATATTTAAACACAATACAATATTTTTAACTCATTTTTACAAAATTTCAAATTCATAACTATATACACCCAATTAACATATTACATTCCTGAAATGAGAAGGGAAGTCTACATTTTCTCTAAATCCGAATCATTCTATTTGCCTCCATCCCCTTCTCTTTCTCTCTTTTTCTTCTTTCCCCTTTACCTTCTTTTATATACTTCCTTTCTAATCTTTTTGATAATTTCTAATCCCTTTCCCTCATTCCCAAACTTTCCATCCAGTGCTCCCTTAATTTCCAATTTTCCTCTTCTATCCCGCATATCCTACACATTCTCCCTTGCTCATTCATCCAAAACTTATTACCAGCCTCCTTATTCCTACATCTGAACCTTGCAATCATACTTTTATCCCCCATACTTAATCCCGATACTAAATACCTGACCATTGCCTCCTCTTCCCTGATCCATCAATACTTACTGTTATACCTATTATCACATATCTTTCAATTCTTCTCCTGCTTTTCCACATCCCTAATTCTTTCCACAATCTCATTCACTACTTCATTATAATCCATCATATTCTCAAACTGACTGCGTAGACCATCCCGTCCTCCTATTCACATTCATTCTACTCCTAATCCATCATTTTCAGGTACGTCTCTTTCCACATTCCTTCAATGTATATATCCTTAACTAACCTACTCCCTTCATCCTTCAATACTTTTCCTTCAAACTTTACCATACTTTTAACTCTATTTACCCAGCATTTATATTTGCATAATTTCTGCAAAACTACATCATTCGGAGTAGTTCTATCTAAATCCAACATCCTTTTAATTAATCCAACTTGCACTCTGTCAATAATATCTCTTTCTTCCACAGCCCATACGTTTGTTCCATACAACATTATTCACACATACACACATACTACCATTATTTTCCTCATACTTACACCCACTCCAAATCTTCTTTCCCATACCAAACTTATTCTTTCCATTGCCCGCCCCTTGCCTTTTTAGTTATCATTTCAATATCTCACTGCACGTCGCATTTTGTGACAAAATGAAACCTAGATACCTAGTTTCTTTGACATTCTCTCTCCATTTTTGCATACCATCACTTTAGTTTTATCGACATTCACTTCAAAACCCCTTATATCCATATGCCTTTTCACTTTCCCAATCACTTCACTCATTTGTTCCATACTATTCGCCATACATACTATATCGTCCGCATAAGTTAGAGACCATGCTGGTTTCCTTCAACCCTCAGCCGACCCGCTTCTCCTTTCCGCAAAACCTCCTACAAACCTGACATGTAAATATTAAAAAGACCAGCAATTAGTGGGCATACCTGCCTTTTTTTGTCTCAAACCAAACTAAACTTTCTCATTCTTCCTCGCCCTTACATACGTTCCATCATAGAATCCCTTTATCATTATAATCATCTCTATCGAAATACCTACATTCTCTATTCTCTCCCACAATTTCACTCTCACTATCCTGCCAAACGCAGCTTTAAGATCAACAAAAAGGAGATATCATTTCGAAATTTCTCTGTTCATAATGTAATTTAGTGTTAAATGATACCTAAAGTACCCTTCCCTTTGATGAACCCACTCTGAGTATTTGACAGAAGTCCCTTTGCCATGACTTCTTATTCTAACCTCAAATTACCCTCCTTATTTCAATTTCCTCCTTATTTCAATTTTTATCTCTTCCCTACCATTTCTTTTCCAATTTTCTTCTGTACACCCTTCCTTCCTACACTTACCCTCCCATTTCCTTTGACCTATACTAATCTTCATTCTTTTCTTTCCTACAAGTCCTTTTGTTCTCATATATCCCCATACCTCACTTTTACTATTAATCTTACTTAACACCTGCTCCTCTTTTCTCCTTATCCTTTACCTTCTAAATTCTCTTCCCAATCTACTTCTCCATCTCTCACTTTCCTCAATTTGTTCTTCACCTTCCCTGCCTTTTCTATCCATTCATCAACCTTGTACTCCTTCTTACTATTTTTCCTCACTTTGCTCTTTTTCCTCAAATCCAGCAACTCTTCTTGCACCTCAATCACCTCTTTTAAACTATTCAATCCTTCCCATCTTACCTTATTTAACTTCTCAACCATCTCTTTTTGCCTTCTCCTTGCACCCATACCCTCCTTCTTTCTTCCCAAGTATCTTCCTTCATTTTCTCCATTCTGCACATTCCAATCTCCCATTATCGCTATCATATTCCAGCAATCTTCATTAATTCTGACACTTTCAGTCACCCTTCTCTTAAAATAACTCCATTGTTTATTCACATACACTATCACAAACATCATCCTATTTTCACCCACATTTGTCACCCTATCATACACCACCTCCCAATAAGAATTCTCAATTTTTATCTCATCTATTCATATTCATAAGGGATAATACACCAGTTATTATCCCTCCACATGCTCTACCTTGTACTCCCCTATTACCATTTCCCTATTACCCTTCCTCTCTCTTTCCCCTATTACCCTTCATCATACTACCCCTTTCTTCGCTTACTACTTTAACATTCCATTCTCCCTTTCCCGCCCTTTTTGTTTTGTGTTTTATGTTTTGCGACATAAAACACAAAACAATTAACAACCACAACTCTACTAATAAAACAAACAAGATAACACAATAAAAACATGACAACACTGGAACAAAAAAGAACAAAGAATCGGAAACGTCAGTTACACGTCGAACGTACAACAGAAATACAAACGATGCGGATCGGTCGATGATGGAGACTTTTATGAATCGCTATGTTGTCAATAATTTATTAAAAATAAAAAGAAAAGTACAAAAACTTGTTTCGGATTTTCTTCTATTTTCATTCTACTTTATTAAAATATTCATATAAGACGTATATGACAAAGCACTAGATGACTAAAAGAGTATTTGTATTTTACTCTTTTGTTAGCTTGTAACTAGAACTCAATCTAATTACTACGGAGTATCGCTAGATCGACGTGGTTGGGAGAAAAATGCACAGCTCTAATGCTAACTTGATAATCTCATTTATTAAAGCTAATCAGTCGTTTTTATATACTATGTAAATGAATTGAATATATGAGTTTGTGTGTACGGTTTTGCACACAAAGTTTGTTTATATTAAAACAATATAATGAACTGTATTAATTGCATTATAAGTATTCATACATGTTTAAAAAGATTGTAGTACATGACATTGAAATAAGCTCGCCTTGGCGCCCATTGTTTCTAATTGTTTTTACATAATATTTCGATTTAATTAAAACACGCTTAGTTAACGCTATTGTTTTGTTTTTAGCTTCTATTATTTAACTAATGTAAACTCATCTATTGGTAGAAAGTCTAGTCATATATTCGAAGGTATCAATATAAAAATATCAACGATACCACACGGTGTCAATGTGTAGACACGCAATCAAGTTCATTATCTCGATATGCTATTGAAGAAATGCAGGTACATATGTTAAATACTTCCATATGCAGTATTTTTTTTTATTCTAGACAATTCTGTTCAAATATTAAATGTACACAATTTTATATAAACAGATTCCTATTTGGGTTTGAACTTTGAACAAGAAAATTTCTTTATTTACTAGAAATATCGAATATACATAGTATAATCTGTACAAACTTATATCATTCAAGTGAATTGTATGTTAAATTCTTTTCTCAAAGATAACTTGAAGTGTACAGACCGTGGTCCATATCCTTCAGTTATTCCGTCGACTTAACAGACATCATTAATTCTGATTGATCAGTCTTTGGGAATATTCTGGAGTATGAAGATCGTAACTCTCATCCTTAGAATATTCCCTTACTTATTTGTACATAAATCATTACTAGACATTCCTTGCTTGAACATTAGGCCTAAGCAATATTGTAGACGCAGCACATAAACTTATTAATCTAAGTTAGGAGGTCACCAAATATTTTTACGATATCCGCGGGCCATATGATCACTTTCCTAATATAAGTTATTGAGAGTAAATGTGGTTTAAGTGAATTTGCCTTAGAGCATAACGGGCCGGATGAATCGACTACTAGGTGATCTATGTTATAAGCAATAGGTTTATAACATAAACCCAGCCTTAAAACAGTGGCACAATAAATTTTGGTAGCAGTGTAGAAAAAAGGAAATCCTCTTGTGCTACATAACCCTAATACAGCAAAAGACCGTGGCTGGGCTAGCAATGGGTAGAAGTGGGCCCGTGCTTTCGAGCTGTTGCGAAAAATAGTTCTTGTATAAATCCTTTTTTCCAAAATTAACTCAAATTAGTTTATTTTTCCAAGACTTTTGTTAGTGCCAAGAATATGGGTTTTAATTCTGTTTAACTTATTAAACAGGGTTATTTCTGTAGACTCCAAGGCATTACTTGCTCACATATGTCATTTCCTGTTTAACAGGTTAATTTTTACATTTCGTATAAAATGTTCATAGTAATCATTTCAATTAGATAATTCAACATTTAAAATTTAATGTTTAATAATTAAACATAACTAATACTAATAGCAGATATCTAGAGGATGAGAGCTACGGCTTCTATACTCCCAGATATCTTTAATATCTATATATATATATATATATATATATATATATATTCAAGGTAACCTATTTACGATTACAATCGATATGTATCTGGAGGATGGGAACCACGGCTCGTATATTACCAGATAGTTCTAAACTCCCAGATGTTTAATAAATTTTATATTTGGGTTTCAGACCTGTGGAGTTACTACGGCGATTATACTTCAAGATAATTCCACAAAAGCATTTACATTTAATGTACTATTTAATGTAATGTTTAATTTCAGATTGATTGATAAAATATGATTAATTAAACTACAGGGTTTATCTGAAGGATGAGATCATGCTTCCTATATTCCCAGATATCTCCAATATAGAATATCAATATAAGTGGGGTTTTCTGGAGGATAAGAACTAATGTGCTTATACTCCGTGATAATCGCAAAAGGTATTAGACGGTTCGCCAAAACTAGAATAATGTTGCAAAGCAACAGATTATATGTTTTCATTGTACAGTTATATATTTTTTCATGTTTATATATTATCGTGACATATATTTCTAATTGTATTGTTGCTCCTAGAGGTAGAAAAAATACTATAAAATCCTTTGACATAAAATCTCTTTGACCAATCAATAAAAGATTCCTCTAAGAAAATGCCACCAACTTATTACATATGTTTTAAAAACAATCATTGCATAAAGTTATGTAATTAGAATATGCTAGGTAACATACATACCGATTGCATGTTTAGTATTTCACAAATCAAAACAAGAGAATATGTTACATTCGCGAACTTAGCTTGCAATTTTATATTATACAAAGTTCATTTTCAAATTAAAGTAGTACGCGTCAAACGCGACATCAACTGAAACAAATAATTAATGAAACACAAATGATTAAGTCTAATTAACTGCATGACAACGGAAATAAACGTACAATTTATTGTTTACCATTTACAGTTACATAGTTTTAAGTTTCATATATAAGACTGAATAGTTTAATAAAATGAGATATCTTACTTCGACGTTACGCTGGTAGTTTCTGTATTTCACACCCGTTGTACTAAAATTAAGTTACTCCAATTCTATCAGTATTTAATTTAATTAAATAAAGGTAAACAAAAAAGAAAAAAACTGGTATCATCGCGCCAACAACTATAACCAAAGCCCTTATAAAACTATCACTTGTTCAAACTCATCCTGGTATGACAGACTTAAAGTGATTGATTATTAAAAGTTCCGAGACAATGTCTATTGCTTCAACAGTCGCCAATTCTCATCAGCAAAAAATAATTGTTTTGTGATTGGCTTTTCGGACTAGAAGCACATGTCTAAGAAATTAGACGATACCTCGCTTCAAAAAATCAAATCATCAATTTTCAAATGAAAAATATTCACTGCGCCTTCAAATGAAATAGAAGCCGACATAAAGAGTAGCAACTCAAATCAGCGAACAAAGGAAAAATAATGTAATGTGTGTTTCGAAGCTACATAGCAGTTATTCTTTTGTGCGGAAATAGCACTTCGAGGATAAAGGGAAAATGATGAATCATCAAATAAGGGAAAATATCGAAATTTTTGAAATTTATCAAGATAGAAGGAAACAGATGAACCTAGTAGAAAGGGCTCAGGAGGTAGCAGAAAGGCGAGACTCGAAAGTGTTGTATCGAATCACCAAAAAAACTGTCCCAGAAATGCTTTAATGAACACAAGCCAGTGAAGTCGAAGGATGGTGAGCACTTGACCAACAGTGAAGAACGATAAAGCGCTGGAGGGAACACTGCAGTGAAGTACTCAACAGGTCTCTGGCCCAACAAGTGGACATATTTCAATAGGTAATGCCTGAACTTCAAATCAACACTCACCCTCCCAGTAGGAGTGAAATGATCAAGGCTCTGAAGAGCAGTAAGACTGGGTAAGCACCTGGGGTGGACAATTTGGTGACAGAGGTGCTCAAGGCAGACGATGAGACAAAAAAGAAAATGATTCTCCCACTGTTCCAAGAAATTTGGGACACAGAAACCATCCCAGAAGACTAGAAGACGGTAATCCTTATTAAACTACTCAAGAAGGAGACCTAACGGACACAATTGGCGTAGCATCACACTCTTGTCAATACCTAGTAAAGTGTTTTCAAGGATTCTCCTCAGCCGTATTAGAGTGCCATTGGATGGAAAATTCCGGGATGGAAAGGATGGCTTTAGGGAAAGCAGATCATGTACGGACCAGATTAACACCTTGATGATCATCATCGAACAATCCATGGAGTACAGGTCTCCACTACATCTGGAGTTTGTCGACTTTTCGAAAAGGCTTTTGATAGTGTCCAGCGCGAAGCCATTTGTAAAACAATGCAGAACTATGGGTCTCATAAAAGCTCATCAACGTTGTGAAGATGATGTACAGAGGATATACTTGCTAAATGAAACATGACGGCAGTCTCTCAGAGCCGTTTAATATAGATTCAGGAGTGCGACTAGGATATTTGCTTTCACCATTGTTATTTCTGCGGTCACTGAGCAGAAATAACAATGGTCATGAGAAACGTAACAGACCATTAGAGGAGGGGAATACAATGGTCTTTGACCGAGCGCCTGGAAGACCTGGAATTCGCGGATGATATCTGCCTTCTTAGTCACACTTTCAAGGATATGAAGGAGAAGCTTAAGGACCTGGAACCAGAGGTCCAGAGAGTGGATAAAGAATCAATACGGCCAAGACCAAAGAGATCAGGGTGAAGAACAAGAACAAGAGGGCACTGGCATTGGAAAAAGAGATTGAACAAGTGAAAATCTTTTGCGGAGGCGCGACAGAGGACGTTGAAAACAGAATAAAAAAGTCGAAGGTGGCATTCGCCCAGCTGCGACCAGCGTGGAATTCTCGTGAATTATTGCTGAAGACAAACTCAACCGTCTCCTCTATGGGTGTGAGACTTGGAAGGTGACAATGGACTTTTCACGAAAGTCCAAACATTCATCAATAAATTTGGACAGCGTACTTCTAGCTCTGAAGCTAGAAATGTTATTTTTAATGAAGCAGTGCACCCAACAACGGAAGTTTAAGATCATCAAAAAGGAGCGGGAGAGGTTCACAACACATTCCAACGCAGGCGCTGGACTGGAACCCCCAAGGAGGCAGGCGAAGAGGGCGACCGAGAACGTGACGCCAGACCATCTAATCGTAGGTGGCAGCCATTAGAAGGTTCTGGACAACATCAAGGGAACGGCAGCGAACAGATGGAGAGTTCTAGTGTGTGCCTTATGCTCCACACAGGAGTAATAGGGACTAAGTCAAGTAAGTAAAATTATTGAAATTCTTCAACTATTGCAACGTGATTTAGTAAGAAAGGTTGAATCAGGACCTGGTTGAAATAAGAAAGGTTGAAATATGTAGATCATTGCATCTAAAACAAAAGAAATACTTGAAATCAGTAGAAAATTGACTAAAGAAACGATCCAAAATGAATCAAACTCTTTCGCCATAATAGCAGACGGAAGTGTGGAATTGAGTCGATTGTATAAGCAACACTACGTCCGATTACTGCGTGTTGTTACTGCTTCACTATGAAATTGTGGAGAAATTTTTCGGATTAATGAATTTAAATAAGTTAGATGAAGCAGAAATCACAGAAGCTATAAACAAAGTGATAACAGAAAATGGGTTAATTATAACTACTAGCGTTTATTAAAGTTATCATAGTCCAAGTGTCATGAGTGGAGATATTTCTGGTGTCTGCAATCGACGGCATTGGAATCAGAAATGCAAGGAGAAATCACCTGACTAATTTGCCACAAAACTACAATGGCTGACGAAAACAATGAAACGGCCCTAGTCCGGGGCACCACTTAAGTGTGGAGAGGGTGTTAAGAATCTCCCCGCCGTCGACTTCAAAAAGTTTTTGAAAAAAAAATTATTGTTCTCAATCGGTCAAGTATATTCAGTTGTGCACACTGGCAGAATTGAGGCTCCCTGTTATTACATACGTTCCCCAAGTTTCTTTTTTCCAGAATTCATAGGAACCGAGATATTTAGGGTAGTACACTTCTTCCCAAAGTCAAATTACTCCGGTGCTAAAACGTGCGACTTTTTAAACTCGCTAAGTATTAAAGAACCTTTCGACACAAAAAATTAAAAAAATGTTGCGAAACTTTTCGAGAAAATGGACCCTAAAGTTAGCAAAACAAAAAAACACCATGTATATATGTTAAATTGTGATTTTGGATTAAAATGTTTCAAAGCCGACGGGCCTCTATAAAGTTTATTGAAATTTTGCCCAAATTAAGGTGGATAGTAGGGGTGAGTTTTGATAATAAGGGTGAGCTGGGATAATAGGGGTGAGTTGAGATACTAGGGGTGAGTTGGGATAACAGGGATTAGTGGGATAAGTCGGGATAAGCTGTGATAAAGAGATAAGCGGGGTTAAGGGGAGAAACTGGGAGAAAGGGGAGGGGAGGAGAAGGGGAAATATATTGATTATATTCCCTTCTAACGCGAACATCTCGCGACATATCTCTACCATGTTATTGTGTACGAACGCAAAATCTCACGACATATTAAAACTATGGTTTTACTCACGAACGTGAATGCTCGCCACTGAACACTATGTGTGCTGTTGGTTATCTAAATTTGGCAGAGTCCTGCAGTTTTACAGATTTCTGTTGTATATTGTAAAACAGAGCTAGGTGGCGCCATGTGGTTGTTTTAGGTAATACTGCGTACATACAAGTGATGGTCGTTCATTTATGTTGATAAATAATATGAACATACAGATGATCGTCGTTGATAAATAAAGAATTTCTAGTATGCTAGTATGCACTAGATTTGACAGCTGTCATTTGAAAAACAAATATGGCACGAATGACGAATGATCATTTCCGCTTGGCGGGAAATTTTTTATATTTGAATTTTAGGCTGGGAGCGTTATGACTCAACTACTTAGTCAACTCGTTCTTCATGCATTCATGTATGGGTCTATCATAAATAGACAAACGCATTTGCGTTTGCGATACGTCAGGATTGTGCGACAGGGTTTTTCTTTTGCCCACATTTTAAATTTTGGCAAGAGTGTTGAAATGCTACAATTATGTCAAAAAATGTACAGGGATGCCCAAAAATGTTCAGGGATGTTCAAAAATTTTGAATAAAAATCTATTGAAAATACTTAAATGTGGTTAGCATCAAAATCAATATGGCGAATTAGGGCAAATTACCGAATTGAATTTTGGGTTGGGAACATCATGGCCTTCTTGACTCAACTCCTTCTAAACGTAGTCTTCTTCTTCACGATGTCGTGTGTGGGGTTTATCATAAATAGTTTGGTGGTTTGGCAGCTGTCATTTGAAGATCCAATATGGCAGATGTCAGTGCTCTTCCTTGGCTTACGGTAGCATTATTGTATGATGTAACAGCAACTGATGTTTTTCCAATGGTTTCGCAATATTTTTATATTTAGAAGATCGATTTCTCTGTTTTTGCATGCGTGTATCGAAATTGCGATATACTACTTTCGGACGTAGCAAAATGTCTACAAACATCTTTTCATCATTAGTAGTGTAATTCAATGGATTAGACTCGAAGAGCAAATTGAGTAAACCATCTGTTTTCTGGTATGTTCTGTCGTCAACTTTTATATGTTTGAGGTTGATAAGAATACGACTCTCACCAAATCTCCACGTACGAGTTTTCGAATCAAATTTAAGTCCAATGCATTACTTGCTTTATGATATTTTTGTTTCTTCTCCACTAGATGTTGTTCAACACTATTTATTTCGGGAGACATTTTACGTTTACCGTCTGTATGCGGGGTTGTAATCTCAGCGGTTGATGCTGATGAACTAACTTCGTTAACCATTGTTGACATTATAATTTGATGCGCTCAAGGCTATTTAGTATAAAATCTGATTGAATACTAATATCAGCTTTGAAAGCAGATAATTAGATATGTACTCGTTCCAGATCAAACTGAGAATGCATATCGTGGAGCTGGCCCGTGGTATTTATAGGTGCGTGAGAGAGATAGACAGTGTCGGCTTGAGAGACTGCAACAAAGCATGAGACAACAAAACAAGAATAAGCAGTAAGATTGCACGTGTTCATGGAATGAAATCTTTGAAACCCGTCTAGATATAATTAGTGGAAACATGATAACGATATCTAGTAAGCCAGCGATTTCGATGTCAACAGTGTAGACATAAATAATACGACATGAATATAATTCCTCGAAACTCGTCTAGACTTCATTTGGCATTACGATGGAAATGCGTAGAAGATTCGTTAACGATCCTTAGTTCTCTCTAACCGTTCGTTCAATTACTGCTTTAGAAGTTCCGTTTCTATAAGTATTGTTTCTTAAAGTTCTTACGGTGTATATAAAGACTTCGTTTTGTCATCACGACGTTCAAAAGCCCTTTGGAAGTGTAATGGATAATTAGCTTCCTCCATTCCCGATTGAACACCAAGGAGAAGTTGCATCGAGTGTAGAAGACGGTCTTTTAAAGTCATAAGGAATTGAATCATAATTATCTAAAATTGTTCGTTTCCTTGAGTTAAGTCTATATATTTTTTAATCGTCTTTGGTAATAACTTGGTGATTCTTCGGATTTGCCACGCAGTAACAAACTTTTGGGTCTTCATCTGCTTCATTATAATTCAAAATCATGTCTCTGATTATAGAAAAAATTACATTTTTACAATTTGTAATTTCAATCTTATTCCCTTGATTTTATACGTTACATATTTTTGATTGTCTTTTGGACAGACCGCTTTATAACCATAGTTTTTGGGACCACCACTCAGAAATTCAGAAATATAACGACCAGGACCGTACGTTCTAAGCTCATCTGTCATGCCTCCGAAACATTTACCAGTTGGCGGATCAAAATACAATACTCGATGATCCCTAAGCTGTTCCAGATACGAAGAGTTTAAGAAGAGGCTGAGTAGTAACATATGAAGCAATAGAGTTCTTGTGGTTGATTTATAATAGCTACTTTAGGCTGATTTTCTCTCTGTTCGAGTTTACCCCAGAACGAATTGAGGATGAGTTTACCTAAAGATCTGAGACCAGATTTGTTTAAGATTACAGAAGATTCCAATTGAACATTCTCTGTACTCTTAAAATCTTCAATGTAGTGTTTGCATGCGAAATCACTCGCACAACTATTAGGACATCCAGACGCCTGTTGTTTGACTGTAATAAATTTATTCATCATTTCAGTAAATAATCCATTTACAGATTCTCTTTATCGTAACGCATAACATCATACTTCCAGATTCCAACACCTTATAACCAAGGGAAATCGAAGGGCCTTTATATAGAGCCTATACAATAAAGTTTATTCGAATGTCCTATCTTTTATCGTTCCTGAGATATTTCAAAAAATTTGTTACACTTCAAACGTGGCAATACCGCTTCCTATAAAACTTGGTAACATTGGACTTTTCCATTGGACGCATAATATATGGTAGTATATGTGTGCAAAATTTCAGCTTCTTAGTTTGAATACGAAATTTCTGAACAAAAAAGAGTGGCTCCTGTCCTGCGCCATATTGAATTTATAAAGAAAAATGAAAAAACATTCTTCAGATACAGTCTAGACCTGTCTACCAAATTTCATCCAAATTGGTCCAATAGAGTAGGCGCTATTTTTCCGTCCGTATGTATACACATATGTACAGAGAGCTAAAAACCGACCCTTCTTTTATTTTTTGAACAAGATTTCTTTTTAGAAAAAATTGTTCCTTATGACCTCTTTTGATGATCCCTTTGAATTATGTATTAACAGATTGCAGTAATTTCAACACAAGAGACGTACTAAGGTGAAATAGAAAAGATTCTCAAAACATGAATCCTATATCTTTCATATATCTATACGTATT
>WYDF02051588.1:0-12080 GCA_009867245.2 Adranes taylori
CATTATCGGAATGAATTTGGACAGGTTTTCCTCAGCAGAGGAAAACCTGGACAGGTTTTCCTGTCCAAATTCATTCCGATAATGCCACAACATTTGTGGGCCCAAATAATGAAATATCTAAGGTATGTAACTTCTCGCGTCATAACGAACAGCTTATTGTGGATACTTTATTGGACACCTTATTGTAGTATTATGGGTCAAGCCCACCTAACAAATGAAGAGTTGATGACATTGCTCACACAAATTGAGGCGATTTGAATTCGGGACCCCTGTCGCCTCTTTGCTCTGTTACAAATGATCCAACTCGCATTTCCTAATTGGACGTGCACTAACAACTATAAATGAAGACGACGTCTCTCAAATTAACGACAATCGTTTAAGTTGTTGTCATTACGTACAAAAACTTCTTGCGAATTTCTGGAAACACTAGAGGACGGAATACATTATAGAACTTCAAAGACGCCCAAAGGGCTATAGAAATCTGGACTTCGCGACCTCGAACTAGTTGAAGGCGACCTCGTCTTAGTAAAGGACGGCAACTTACTTACCACCATTGTGACTGTGTTGTCGAACTCGACAAGGGTGTTGACAATCGTAGTAGGGTGGTGTCACTAAAAAGAACCACTGTATTACTAAACGTCACTCCAACAACCTTCGTGTACTGTCTTATGTGCAATTTATTCACAAATCACAACTATTTGTATATTTTATAATCTTGAATATCTTATGTTTGTTGTTGTTACTGCCCATATTTTTCATTCAACACATATTTTTCATTCATATTTCCTCAATATTTTTTCATATTTTTCATTCATATATGTTAATCGATGTATTCATGTACTTAGTTACGTATTTAGTTATTGTTGATGTATTTAATTATTCATGTACTGATTGAAACCCCACTATTTTTTAAGGTGTGGTGAATGTGGCAACACTGCGTAAATTATTTGCTTATTATTATGTGATTTAGCAACGCGTAAAAAACAGTCAGTCTAGAAAAGTTTTTGCACAAAACAACATTGTGTTAGCGAAATTTATGTGTAAAAAAGAATATTCATCTAAATATAGTTATTGTTACAAAAATTAACTCCTTCATTTGGACGTTGAATTCTCATCAAGAATTAGTTGTCAACGATTAAACGGGGGAGAATCAATGACCAGATAGACTGGAGCAACAACACGACGACGCTAACTATAACTACATCTATAACGACGACCAGATAATGACAAGCGAGTTAGTCTTATCGTTGTCCCCGCTTGTCATTATCGTTGTTATAATTGTCGTAATAGTTGTAGCTATAGTCATCGTTGTCTGGTCGTCATCGTCGCCGGTTGACGAGTTTAACAGTTGTACAACTTAATTGGACTCTCACGTTTTTAACAATATTGTAATCCGTTGCAAAAATCCTTATAAAAAAAGTTCTATAATTAAGAGAATATTATATTCTGTAAATAATTCAATACATATTCAATTTTAATTCTCTAAATTATACAGCATATAATATATAAAAACAAAGTCTTTTAACAATTACAGCTTATTCTTACAACAAATCTAATTAGCTGCGATTAAATTGTACAAATTTGTAGGGTGTAAATAATATTTTTCTAGTTTATTAAAATAATTATGTGGAATGTAAAAAGAACTGCCTTAATACTGATTGTAATTAAACATACTATTATTATCATAGCGAATAGGTAAGAAATACTTATTTGTTTACAAAAACTAGCGCAACCATACTTTCTGATAATTGTATACACAACCTACATAATTTATAACTAAATAAAATACATACAATAGAGTAACGCGTATCCGACGTTTTGCAAATTCGTTTATGTCGAATAAGCGTACTTTACTGTATTTTGTAAGTTATAGCAAATAACTAAGGCCCTCTACACACGTAGCTACTCAAAAAAACTTAATTTGTGGTTTGTGAGTGAAATTTCCAACTGGTTACTTCATATTTGCGTATTATTTCAGACAATGATTCTAGCGATGAATCAGTGTTACTATTTTATTATCGTTAGTGAATATTTTATGTTCATCTATAAAGAAATTCATAACTGACATATCTTGGAAAACTGAAGTTATATAAGACTGGATGTTTTTCTACTTCTCCCAATAATTTTATATTCATTTGTTGATTGTTCATTTTTGGGAACATAAATTAACACAAAAGAGACCCCCAAAAGGGCAGACTAACCTGTTAGAAATTTCCCAAAAGAGCGATCGCAGGTCGTGGTAAATCAGAACTCTCCGCGCCGTATGCAAATATGGGAACGGGAGGATTCATGGGTATGCGTGTGATTTATACGATATACTTGTTATATTACCTTAGACACATATAAACAAAGTTATCTAATAAATACTCATTCAATCGAACGAGGAACCATGTGACTACCCTCATCCAGCGATCCTACCTGTTGAGTAGTCTCGAACTGATTACTAATGCGTTATTGGCCGATTAGTGACAAGTGGCGCCGTATGTCGTCTGCGTGTTTTAGTTGAACATGTAGCGGCAGCTGCCAGATATTGACGTTGGCGTTTATATCGTGTAGATAACCCACAAGGATCCTACTATCTACAAAATGACTTCTATCTTCCACCAGTTTTGATATATCTCCAATATACTCTAGAAACAAAAGACATCCAAAGATCGATCCCTGAGGCACATCGCTGAGTATATAATATTCCTAGAAATAGTTATGGGTAATACACGCACGATATGGATGACTATTCAAATCCAGAAGTTCTGTAGGTAATCCAATAGTTTGTTTATGACTTCAACAGCATCTAATAAAATAGTCTTTGAGTTAGTGATTTGTAGACCTTTTCAAAGTCTCGATATATAGTATAATCTGCATGAACCTTGTTAATTATGCATGCACACTCTTTTAAAAGGTGCACGTTCATGAAGAAATCAGGGCCGTCCTTTATAAATCGTATCATTTTTTAAAGTTCATCTATAATTTTCTACGGATAGCCTCGCACTGATTACTAACGCGTTACTCGCCGGATAGTGACAAGTTGGGCCGTATGCGTTTCTCAATTAATTTACAAAAGTTGTGACTCATTGCGGATAGGTTAGTGATTCGAGTCAGTGAATAGTGACGCTTGAGGCTTGAGTAATTCCGTGTGCAGACGCACTAAAAGTACATGATTAACTGGGCTCTATAAATCGTGTTATCAACTAAAATAAATATACCACCAATAAATATCTCCAAGCACAACCTACAGACGTTAATAAAAATATGTAAAATGTTCAAAAAGTTTAGTAAGTAATAATTTTTACAGCATTGATTTAAAATTTTAGTATATGAAACTCGATATATAGTAAAAAAAAACAACTTTGTATCACAGATATGTTCGTAGTGTAGACTATAGGATATAAGTTTGGTGGCCATCATTTAGATCAAAGAAAATTCGAATACATATTTCGATATAATCATCGATGTTAATTTTTCTTTTTAAATTAACATCGATGTAAATTTATTGTGTCTATTTTCAATTATATAACCGAATGTACAAAACCCTGGCTTAAGAAAATAATGTAGTATTACAATGGAATGTAAGAAACTTGGAGTTGATATGGGCTGAAACACTAACGCACACATTCGTTAACACCTCATTAAATCCATTTTCTTCTTGTAATTTTGTACTAGTCTCGACGACATAATATGGAAATTTGAATTCTATTGTGCTCTATTGCTCATAAATTTCTAATGATTTCAATCATTTTGAAACTAAAAACTTTGTTAGTTTCTGTGCTTTTTGGTACAGGTCCCCTACGTTACAATTACGGTAATCATTTAGAACAGAATTTCCTAACTTTTCTGCGTCTAGTTTCCTTGGGTTATAATTATATATTTTCATGCCGCTTCCCCCTAATCTAAGCTACGATTGTAGGTACATTGTGGGCGAATCTGTCTGGAGATCTGTCTGGACATGCCGGGAACGATCGAATGGCTGAATTAGTGACTAAATGAATGAATTCTTATATAAAATAAAGTATGCACCTTCATTATTATGCCGTTTATATGTTCCTAACCATATGGTCATAAATCACGAGAAACAGTAACGCCAACATCTTTCTGAGTTGAATTTATAGCGGCAGTAGCCAGATATTTTTGTCGTTTACATCGTTTGAATAACCCACAAGTATCCTGCTAACAGCAAAATGACTCAATTTTGACACCTCTAATACACTACAAAAGACATATCCAAATACCGATGCTTGAGACACACAGATGAGTATAGCATGTTCCTGGAAATAGTTATCGCCAAGACAAACGCGACATGAATGATCTTTCAAATCCATCTAAGTTCTGTACGTAATGCAATAGTTTGTCTTCGACATCAACAGCATCTAATGCGCTGATGATGACTGCACTAGTGATTTGTAGAAGATCTCTCCAAAGCCCAGATTTATAGTCAACAGAGCCTCGTCAACTTTGCATGTAAACTCTTTTAATAGGTGCACGGCCTTTACAAATTGTCACATTTTTAAACGTTCGGCTATAATTTACTCCGGATATACCCACAGTACCGAAGCTTTTCCGGGCGTTTCGTATAAAAGTTTTCCTGTTCGTTGGGGTACTTCATCACGCATCAGCGCATGGTTCATTATTTTTCATAAAGAACTTGCATCTTTTAGAACATTTTAATTAAAAATAGCTGTAATTTGACAAATACAAAGCAAAAACAAATCACCAAAATAATAATGCTATAAAACACTACAATAAAACACTGCAATAAAATGAAAACTGTTGACTATAAATACGAAGACATAAACAGAATAAAGAAAACAAAACATTTTGAAGGCGGCAACGCCACATTGGTTGTGAACATATTTTAGTCATACATTCATTTTTTTTATGTATTAACACACACATATATAGTCGGCCGAAAGAAAACTCGTTTGTTTACACCTGTACGTTTGTTCTCATTCTTAAACTAACTAAATGTAAAATAAATCATTAAACCTAAATTTATCGTTTATAGTGTCATCGCCTATTCGTTGCAGCAAGAAAGCATCGATCAAATTTTTTTCTACTCCCCAAAATTAAAATCTTTTTTTCCTCCCCTCAACTCTCTATCCATAAAGCAAATTCTCACATTCGCTTCCTCCATTCTTTTCTCTTCCTTCTCTTATGCTTATCCCCATACTTACCCCTACTTATACGTCTGTTCACATATAAGCGAAGAAGGGACAGAAACGATTACTACGAATCCCCTTTTTCCCCTAATCCCTTCCAAATTTTTTTCATTATGTCCCTATGCCTTCCTCACCCATACATATCCTGCAGGCACCAGTCGTTAAACCTCACTCCATTCCCATACACCAATGTCCCCATGTTTCATCCTCCAATCCGCACGTTCTACACCTCCTATATTCCTCATTCATGCAATACTTGTTTCCCTTCTCCGCACTATCAAATCTAAACCTTGTAAATTTTTTTTTCATCCATACACGTCTTCGATCTTAAATATTCAGGCATTCTTCCTTCCACCATCAAATATTCATATCAGTTCATTCTCTTCTGCCTTCTTGCATCCCATAGGTTACAAATATACTTTTTTACAGTTCTCTCGTTTAAGTTCCCCATCACTTTCCTTACATATCTTATCAGTATATGCTCCATACACCCAAAATTTTAGTTCATTCAATTCTCGTAGCACATCTCACACGGCGTCCATTTCTCCATAGCTAACAATCTCTTCATGTACCTCATTCATTGCTTCCAGTTCCTCTCTCTCCTTAACCGTACACACTGCAGTTCTATCAAAGAGTTTATTCAAACAGATAGTGAATTTTATTCGGAAAACGACTCAGTAATTTAAAGGCTTGTTTTTTTAAAGTAAACCTTTCTAGGCTTAATTTTAATCAAAATTGCTTTTATGTTGTGCTAAAGTTTATAATCGAAATATGTATTCGTAAATCTTTTATTTGATTTATTTCTCGCAACACGTAGTACTTTTTTGAATTGATAGTTATAAAAATTATCTTTATCCTATCCTATATTTTTAAAATCACTTAATTTTAATCATAATTTACTTTTATCTTATTATGTTCTTAAATCACATGAATGGTGTTATTTAAAGGCACTGTCTTATATAATAATATTTCATATCCGAAATTATTCTTATTGTTACTAGTGATTCAACCTGCTAATTTGTCAATTGAACCTCTTTAGACTTAACATATTCACTTAATGTTAAACATATTGTACAGGAAAATATGACCTATAAGCTACATTAACAACTATAGCACTTCCCATCAGCACTATGTACAGCACCAGGGCACAATATTTAAGAATCTTTTCACATTTATTCTCTCTAAGGTTACGTAGCACCCAAATGCCGACCAATAAGCCGGCAATGGCTCCGGAAAGATGTGCAGCATAACTAATATTTTCATTGATGTCACGAACATAGCGATTGTACACAGCTGTGCCAATGTCAACAGACACTACGATAACGAATATTAGAAGTTGAGCAAATGGATAGGACATTTCTTTCCAATTCTACAACAATAAAAAGGCATTGTTATACAACAATCAATTCTACGAAAATAAAAGGTATAACCTGCCTCAATGAGGAGACAACAGTTACCCAAACTGAAGGTGTTGTGCCGCGGCCAGGTCGGGATCCACAGAGACTTCCAGGCAACCTGCTCAATGCGTACTTGGAATGAGGCGTCCGAACTTGACTATGATGGGCGCCAGAGACTTTACCTAAATCTCGGATTAAATGGGGTGGGAAGTGCACGCAAATAAATACTCACAGTTAACAACAAATAAACCACCACTTTATTTAAAATATAAATATCGATGTATATAACAAATTACTAATTTTGTTAATTATGTAATTGTATTTTAATAATCTTGATGCATTTAATGGCTCTTGGGAATATCTCTAATAAGGTGTCTTTATAAAATATAAATATATATGTATATAATGAATTAAGAGTTTTGTTAATGATGGAAATATATTTTTATAATCTTGATGTATTTAATGACTATTCGCCCATCCTACATCTACAATATGTTTTGTACACTGAGTATGTACACGCTACGCCCCTTAGGCCTCAAGGAACCGCCCCACGCCGTCTACAGACGTGGTTCATAAAATGTAATAACGGGAACCTCCTCCGTTCACAACACATTAAACATGATGGCATATTAAACATATAAACGGCATTTTAAAATACCGGTGGAAACCCCTTCTTATTATTTAAACGAAGTTTACAACCCACTAAAAATCCAAAACCCCTCTATCATTTTACAACAATTGAATCCCCACTAAAAAATACCCAACCCCATTTCAATTGTTTTTATAACACCCACGCCCGTAGGTGGGTGTTAAGTAATTATACTTAACACCCACCTACGGGCTTATACTTAACAGATTTTTAGTAAAAATTATTTTACTCTAAGCTGGTTAAATGAATCTAAGAAAAATCCTACAATCAAAAATCTATAATTGCGTGATGCGCCAAAAATCAATTAAGTTTATACGATATACTAGAAGGTGTGTCTCCCACGCAGTTCCAACGCCGAACCCGATGGCTGGCTGATGAAGGATGCCACTGATATTACAATTCCAGAAATTGGGGAACCTCCAACAGCTGTCTACGTCGTCGCCAACGTTCGCATCCAAACTTCAGATGCACGTGGTGACAATTGATGGGCCCCAAGATGGCTGCTTACACCAATCACCACGTGAACAGCTAACTTCCCAAATTACTCCAAAAATCCTTTCAGCATCCTACCCTGGCTGGATAGCACGTTGACAACTGCGAGCCACTGCAGAGGATGCGACTAGGGCTATGTCCTAAGGTGATTGCCCATAAAAGTCAAAATCACACTAGCCGCCATTTTACAACAAACATCTTCACTAACTTACCCAATTTGGGTGTTCTTCAACCACCTAAGCCTCGTGGCTTAATTCAAGTCCAAAACCCATATCCCAACGTTAATTACTATTTTATTCTATATTCAGACATTATATTCTTGGAAAAAATTGGATCACTCCAAGTTTAGCTTGCGCTTGGTCGCAATCGGCAGGCTAGAGTTAATCAAGGAGATAATTCCATATCCGGCCTTCCCAAATGGATTAGCAAGACGAATCCCTTCCTATCCCTCTCAAACGCCTGTTCATCATTTACGTCAGCTAGCAACCAATCAGTCAACGCCAATTGCCCAGCGTCACAAATTTAATCAACTTTGCAATCCCCTCTTATTTCCTACCACCGGAAAGGTCACTACAGATCTCCACTGGGGCCAATTCAAAATCTAAAATATTCCTAACCAGAGATAATCTGAAACGCCGTATTGCCGACTGCCCAAAAATCACGTTGTCTTCACGCTGCGACATTTATCTGAACCATTTTCTTTGCTTTCGGAGAGCCATTTTCTTTGATTCCATGATTTATCAGGGACTTACTCTCTAAAACATATCCGCATAAGCCACTCCAGCCCATGTCGTGGCAGATGTATCACGCTCCCCTAACAGAGTTAAATAAACGAACCACCTATCTTTTAAGTAAATAGCACAATTGTTCTACGCTAGAGTACACAGTGCCTCTCGCGGCATAAGTATTAACCAATCTAAATCGCCACTTGCCAACACGAATTACTGCTCTATTCCACCAGTCACGGATTTGCTGACAAGCGACCAGCCGGTTGCGGACCTGCCAGATGTCAAAACACGCAATTCTAACCTGATCTTCCAGTCACAAATAAGCCGATTATTTATCAAAACAATACTTTTAGATGAATCATAATACTAAGATGAATCATACCTTAAGACATAATACTAAGCCTGCTACAGTGACTACCAATGGCCACAATAATTTCAAATAGGTAATATCATCAATATAGTCCTCACCTGGCGAATAATAACAAAGTTTTCAGGTTACAAATTATCCCTTTTACATCCTCATTCCACAGCCGGAATTAAATCACACTCAACAAGAACGATAACGACATTAATAATTCAATTAAGTATTTAAGTACTTTTGCTTCATAAAGTGGGCAAACTTCTGTATGAAAGTTTTAAATTTCAACCGCAAGTTATCTACAAAAACACAGAGGTTACAAAGTAAGTAACGTATATCTCGTATAACGCGCATCCTAATTTTGAAAATAATTTATTAAGACTAATATATTCGTCGTATGCGAGTTATACGACGAAGACGCGTATTTTTTAACTATCCATTACGTATAACTCTGCATCAATGTTTCTGAGTTGTTTGTTGGTTATGTTGAACTGATGTGGACCCATAATAATATAAGCGAAACTCCAGAAAGAGAAATGAAATTATAAAGAGATAAAATAGTTACAACCAATTTAAAGGATCCCGATACATGACTAGATGCGTTGCTGTCCAACTGATGCTTTAACCAATAGGGACTTTGCCTCTGCAAAAACAGATGTAGCACAACGGCCAATACAATAATATATTGCTCCAAGTGCTAAAAAATCTCATACAACTCTTATCTGTTTAAATATTAATGGTACGTAATACCATCAAGGAGACTATCAATGCAATTTTTAATTAAAACAAATGTCTTAAAGAAGCGGATGGTTCAAGATGTATGGCGCCATTTCATCCATTATTATACGGAATGATCAGCATCTTCGTTATTAGAAGCAGCCTAAGGTGAAGCAGCACGGCCGTAAGAGTTAAAAGCCCCGACAAACTCACTTACGCGGTTGGTGTCTTAATGAGCTTGTCGTGGCTTTCAAATGTTACGACAATGTTAAAATGTTACGACAGTTTCTAAAATTGTGATTCACAAAAGACAGGAAAAAATTATTTACCATCTCAAATTGGTAACATGGATGAAACACTACATATGATGGATATGATCGGCAATAAAACAGTGGAGTTAAAATAGTTACGGTAAAAACAACTGGTCACGAAAAAAAGTAGGTTTACTGTTGTGCTTTCTTACCTAGCCGATGGAAGAAAATTGCGAGGAAAGTTTTTTTAGAGGAAAGCTACGCCCCAACTTAAATTTCCTGTCCGAATTTTCGTTCACGTTCACGAAGATGGTTGGATGGATGAAAAATATATTGAGTTGTGGATTCAACATATCTGGCGGCCAAATGCGACATGCTACGCTAAATGTAATTGTCAGTGAATTGTAAATACGTGGGACTATATAAAAGAAAGTACAGTTATAAAATCATTTAAAAAATGTTCGATATCCAATAATATTAATGGTATAGAAGATGACTACTCGCGGATGGAGGATGTTGAAACAGACGATAATGGTAAAACTTGTTTAGATGACGTACCTTTTAACTTTTAGTGCTCTTAGGATAATGAAATTGACAAAGAAATTTAAAGTTTTAATAACTAATTATAATCATACTTATTAAGTTAATAAAAGCTTAATAAACATTAAGGTATTGTAATTTTTTATTTTAAACTTAAGCCTCTTCTTGGAAATAAATAAATTTAGATACCTTTAGAATCTAAAGGTATATTATAATATTACACAGTCTAATGTATTACGTATTTTATTTTTTGCTTCAACATGGTTTCGCGTCAAAATGCCCCGGCGTCTAAATAGCCTCGCGTCAATTAGTCCTGGCGTCAAAACCGGCGCGACAAATCGGCTGCGTAAAAAGTTCCAAATGGAAGTTTTCTATATGAATCACTGGTTTAGCAAAGATATAATCAAACATATCAAGCAAAATCACAAGATGTGGAAATCATAAAATCAGTATTATAGAGACAAATTTACAAACCTAAGAACAACTATAAAAGCAGAGACAGCTGCGTGACATAAGAACTACTTAGAGAATATTGAATATGAAATTAGAAGTAATCTATCAAATTTCTGGAAGCCGGTGAATGGTAAAAGGGGGGCAGACAGTGAAATACCCGGAGAAACGCCTGTTAATGACAGAAAATTCTTATAGCAAAATTCCTATAGCAATGACTCTGATGATAATGGATGGGTTGCTAATGATGTAAATTATGCTGTCATATATGTTGGTGACATCTCTGAAAAAGAAATTGAAGGTATGCTAAAAAAGCTTTAAAACAGTTATGTAAAGGGTTATGACAATCTTCCAAGCTTCCTCCTAAAGGACTGTACTGTTATTATATGTAGCATTTGGCAGCGTTATTTTAATTTATCATTAAAAACATGGACTTTTCCTGGTAAACTGAAGATAACCAGAATCTGCCCGGTATTTAAATGTGGACAAAAATCTAATATTACCAATTACAGACCAATATCGAATCGATCATATCAAATATCTCGATAGTCTTTGAAATGTGTATGCAGGCTGGGGCAATAGTACCCCCGTTTCCAATAACTTGGTGTGTATGATTGGTATCAGTTTGAAATTTTTGGGATGTGCCGTGCTGCCAACTGAGCATCTTTTAAAAATATTTTCAGGTATACAGGGTGTTTCAAAACAGCGTAACATGAAAAAGTTTACTTTTTTTAAATGGAATACCCTATATATTTTATTTCAAACTCTTGACTATTCTCTAACATTTGTAGAAGTATCAAAATAATCTGTTCAGCGGTTCTCAATTCACAATTGTTTTTGTAAAAAATTGTGAATTTCATATTGTAAATTAAAACGTCGCTGTGTCCAAACGCTTCGAGATATAGAAATAAAATTTGTTGTACCGATTGGTTAAGGTCAGAAAATAATACCTGGACCTTATTTTTCTTATCAGATATACAGGCTGGTCAGTATAAAAATATCAACTTTGCCGACTTTGAAGTGATTTTTCTCCATTTTCTTAAATAGGCTGTTCCATTTAAAAAAAGTAAACTTTTCATGTAACACTTTTTTGAAACACCCTGTATAGCAGAAAATATTGTTAAAAGATGTTCATTTGGCAGCATAACACATCCCGAAAATTTCAAATTGTTACCAATAATACACACCAACTTATTGGAAAACGGACGTACTATTGCCCCACCCTGTATATGATAAACTGTTTCATCAGGCAATATCAATAATGTAGGTTAACCAGCACGATTCACAGCCACCAATCTAGTAGAATTCATTGCAACGATATCCAGTGCCTTAGACAACCGCTTTC
>WYDF02051599.1:0-12080 GCA_009867245.2 Adranes taylori
TAAATCCTAAAGCCTCCTTCAAACAAACTCTCCAATCTCCCAACAATATACAATCTCAACAGGGAGTGGAGTTTTAGTGGGTAAAAATCCCACACTGTCGGATGCAACGGGCATCCTTCGCCCTTTGAAGGGTCCACTTCCTACGTAAAACAAAAAAAAATTACTGGCTTTGTGGCAACATCATCACCTTTATGGATCTTCGGTAAGCCATAAAGTGTAGGTATTAAGAGATTGATTTTTAAAATTACATGTTCTTTTGCAGAGATTTCATTCTCAATATTTATTCATTTCTACTTTTAAGTTCTTGATCAAATTTGTTGAGAATTTACAAACTAATTTTGACAAATTCTTGTTTATGAATTGTAACACTTTATTGATACTACATATTACTTATCAAAACTACTTGTATCTGATGTCGAAAAAATTAAATAACTTTATGGGAAAATCATCACCTTTATGGATCTTTGGTAAGCCATAAAATCTAGGAATTGAAGGATTCATTTTCAAAATCAAATGTTTTTATAGAGATTTAATTCTCAATATTTATTAATTGTACCTTTAAATTATTGATCAAATTTGTTGACTATTTACAAATTAATTTTGCAAATTCTTATTTATGAATTGCAATGGTTCATTGACATTAGATATTCTTTTTCAAAACTAGCTTTATCTGCTCTTGAAAAAATTAACTCCGTTTATGGAAAAATCATGACCTTTATGGATCTTTGGTAAGCCATAATGTCAAGGTTTTAAAGGATTTATAATCAAAATCAAACATCAACCCTGGAAATCAGCTATTCGCTCTGAATGTCACTCGGAAAAACATTTGGAAAGTGTAGCTGTTGCTTGAAACACACATCTGAAATCACTCAAGAAAAGAGGGGTTTTCGATTATGACTTTGGTCAGCTCAATGATATTTTATCTTAAACTTGTCACCCGCTGTACCAAGCGGTACAAAAAAGCAAGTACGAAGAGTCATTCGAAACAATTATTTGCAAATTTATTGTGAAAAATAATTCTTTATTGTGAACTAAAAAATATGGATTTCATTGTATTGTACGTACTTTTAAAAGAGCACCAAGCTGGTCCTGTGCAATATTTACTTCTCCTCTATACATATATTCCAGTATCGCTCTAATTTCTTCATATTTGATGTCTTTTAGGACGACCACCGGATGTTTGCAAGGCAAATCACTAAACAAGTGTTGAAAATATGGCGAGCAAGCAGCAAGTACCTAAAATAAAACATAAATTTTGTTTCAAGAAATTTGGACACTTTTGATGCATTTATATTAGAAGCAAGGAAAATCAATTATTTGTTTAATTGAAAACATGAATCTTCTTATATTCTTCTAAATTTCTCCTTCTCTCTAAACCCCCTACCCTAGGACTCCCTCTCACTCAGATATGTTTTCCAATCTCTATTCCATCCTCCATGTTCACCATTCAATTCCTTACTCTTTCTTTTTCACCCTCATTCTTTCTTCTATGACATATTTTCTTTATAATCTACTTCCCAATTATTTTTATTATTTCCAACCCCTTTCCTTGCTGTCAGCATGAAATCTAAATACTTACACTTGCTAACTTATTCTATTCTTTGCCCCCCACCCCAATTTACACTCATGCTATCCTTCCCACCCGTTTTCCATATTATCACTTAGTTTTATCTATCTTCATCTCTAATCCTCTTCTATCCAAATATCTCTTTAGTCTCCCTATCATCTCAATGATATCTTTTCTTTTACTAGCCATACACACTAGAACATCAGCGTAGCTAAGAGACTACACCATCAACCTTCCTACTTTTACCCCACCTGTTTGCCCCCCGTGTAACACTTCTTCCAAATCCGACAAATATACGTTCATTAACCAAGAACTCGAGGAGTATCCTTGCCTTACCCCTTCCTCCTTACCTGATTTTAAGGTATCCATGTTAAAACAGAGGAAGTGCGCAGAAACTCACTAGATAGATAATAGCGTACTTCTCCAAAAATCTTAATTGCAAATGTTAGACTTATACTTACCATTCTATGACATTTAACAGGCCTTCCTCCTCCATCACACACTAACGTGACATCTGTGAACTCTTCGTTCTGTAATAGTTCATCAAACACCGTCAATAGATTGGTTCGATGATTATTCCATCTTAAGCAATATTGTTGCGTCTGAAGTGATTGCTGATGCGATAAATCTCTGTCGCGATGTCCATGTGCAAAATGATATGGCGATGTGATGTGATCTTCCCTACTACTCAGATGATGATCTAATAAATTGCTACTGCTTGGCGTTGAATGGCGATAAGCTGTTGCGCTTGACGTGGGTGGATGTATGAATGATTGCGAAGGATTACTGCTGCTCGATGTTGCTGTATGCGTTGAATTATTATTGTTGTTATTGTGGTGATTGCTCGGAGTGTGAATGGAATGATGTAAACTGTGTAAGTGGTGGTGTGGTGATGAGAAATGATGTGTTGGGCTGCTGACTCCTGCCATCATTTGGCGCACTCGACCGGATCACTAAAACAAAGTGATTAGTGTTTTTTTTTTGAAAAATATAATAATTTAAGTCGTTAGAAAAATTACCCCACTCGAACAGCTGATTGCCGGTCAGGTGTTCAGGCCACTGAACTAAGCGGGTGAGGTGTCAAAGAACAAGCAATTTCTATTTGTGTTTTAATCTACGATATGTAACTTATATAAAAGTATGTGGGTACCATCATCAGATGGGTTTCATGTCATCAGGCAAATATCATCACTTGACTTGTGTGGTTCTAATTTCTATATTAACTTCTGTTTTCGCGCCTTAGCAGGCAAACATGAGAAAGAAATGTGATATTTTATGAGTGGGTGGATCACTAGGTATAATTAATATAATATAATATAATGATTAAAATGAGTGTCATCAGATGTGTGTCTGAAAAAAATTACCAAGACTAGTGGTGACACGAAAACCATGTGTTGACGATATTGTTGGTACCACAAACATACTTTCTTATATGTTGCATATCGTAGACTAATTATACACCCCGCTTAGTTCAGTGGTTTAAACACCTGACCAGCAATTGGGAGGATGCAGTTTAATTTCTGAGTGGGGCAAGTTTTTCAAAAAACAAATGGTTCTATTAATTTCAATCATTATATTAATTATACCGAACGTTCCATATAGTCATGAAATATTTCATTTATAATCTTCATTGTTTTTTTATATTTCGTGAACTTTGTCAGTTGACTACTGAAATTGATTTGAATTAAAATGATTTGGTTAATTAAAATTAAATTATTAATAAATTCAATTCATTTTAAATCTGCGCATCCACCTTTTCTTATAAAGCATTAATTTAAATCTTTAATATTGGCGAATTACATAGGACTCTAGTCTTTTAACACAGAAACATTCACCATTTATTAGCAAATATTTCATTTCTTCAAACGTTAAACATATATATTATTAATTTTGTTTTTCATATTGTTCATTATAAGTTTTGATGAATAGCTAAGGCCTGATGATGAATAGCTAAGCTATTTGAAACCGGTTGCGCAAATAATTCTTTTCGCGAAGAAAATACTCTTATTTATTATTAACTCTCTATAAATTACTAATATTCCACGTACCAATAATATATATATAAAATAAATTAGGAATTTTGAAACATTTAATAGAATTACCCAAATTGTAAAGATCTTTATTTAAAAAGAATATAAAAAATATAATTGAAATGAAGTATAAATAGTATGAAAATGATAAAAATTATACAAAATTATTAAAAATTAAGAATAAAAGGATTATTATAAAAAATATTTTAAGCACTTTTTAACAAGTTACTACAAAAATCATCAAAATAATGGAGAATTATTTTAAATTAAATAATTTTAAAATTAGATTTTAAATTTAAAATTTGAAAATTTAAAATTAATTTAATTAAAAAAATTATTTTAAATTAAATAAGTCCGACGATGGATGGATATCCGAAACGATGTTACTAAAATAAAACAAGTGTCTCCGGCGAAGAAAAATATATATAATTTTAAATTAAATGAAAATACGATTAAAAAGTTTTTAAGTAAAATTAAAAAGTTACTTTGTAAAATAACTGTAAAATGTAATGTCTTTTAAATTAATATTTAACATACTTATTAACAATCATATATAAAAAATAAATGTGTTACAATTTTTTAAATGTTTAGTACTATTACTTAGATTTTTGTAAATTAAAACTATTAATATTTGATATAACAAAGTAATAACAAAATATCTTCAAATTAAAATACAAAAAAGAAATAAGAATGAAGAATATAATGATTATTATTAGCATTATTTAAAATTACATGAGGAATATTTAAACATTTAATCATCTTTACAAAATTACTGCAAAAAAGAGATAATGAAATTACTGACTGAATTATATAAATTATATAAAATTATTACCACTTAGAAATAGCTTATTTAATTTATATTATTAGTTTATATATTATTAGAATGTATTACTATAGATTATATTATTAGATTTGTTAAAAATTCATAAATTTAAGTTATATAAAATATAAAAGAAATTATATATTTTTAAATCTTCTTTAAATCTATAAAAATTATTTAAACATAATATAAAAATATAATTGAAACTATAAATTATATAAAAATTATTAATTTTAAATTATTCAAAAATTATTAAGAATTAAGCATAAAAGGATTAATATAAAAATTATTTAGAATTAAATTAATATGAATTTTTAAGCGTTTAATAAGTTTTTCACAGTTACTACAAAAAATCATCAAAATATTGAAGAAATATTTTTAATCGAATGAAAACACGAATAAAAAGTTACTTTGTAAAATAACTAAATTTTAATGTCTTGTAAATTAATATTTAACGTACTTATTAACAGTTATATTATATAAAATAAATTTGTTACAAATTTGTAAATATTTAATATAAGTACTCAAATTATTGTAAATTAAAACTATTAAAATTTGTATATTAAATCAAATTTTCTCTTTTTATCCACTTGTTTATTGAATATTCTTATACTTAAACGTTTTCGGCTAAAGAGCCATCAACTTTTAAAATCTTATAAAATCTTATAAAATCTTATAAGAAGAACAAATACTACAGTAATATTTTAAATCCAAAAATAAAAAACAAAATGAAAAATTTTAAATTTTAAATAAATGTAATGAAATGACATTAAAAATAATAAAATTATTGAATGAATTTTATAAATTACATAAATATATATAAAATTATTTGTTACACATTTATTTCAAATTAAAAATTGTTGTTTTTTTAGTTTCTTTGATTGAAAAGATTATTATTGTAGTACCTTTGTTCTTCTGATGATGGCTTTTTAGCCAAAAACGCTTAAGAATAAGAATATTTAATAAACTTGTAGATACGACGAAAATTGTTTATTTAATATAGAAATGCATATCCACAACCGTAATCCATACATTAATTAATATTTGTTATAACAAGATAGTAACAAAATCCCTTCAAATTAAAATCCAAAAAAAAAAGAAAATAAGAATGAAGAATACAATGATTATTATAAACATTATTTAAAATTAAATGAGGATTAATGAGGAATTAAAATTAAATGAGTTTTTAAACATTTAGTCAATTTATACAAAATTACTGCAAAATAAATAATCAAATTACTGAATGAATTATATAAATTACATAAAATTATTACCACTTAGTAATAGGACCGTTTCACTAATGCTTATTTAAATTATATTATTAGATTATATATTATTAGAATACATAATTATAGATTATATTATTAGATTTGTTAAAAATTAATAAAATTAAATTATTTAAAAGTAATATAAAGATTAAATTATAAATATATAAAACTTATTAGTCTTAAATTATACAAAATTATTAAGAATTAAGAAAAAAAGGATTATTATAAAAAATTTAGAATTAAATTATTACGAATTTTTAATCATTTAATATTTCCATAGTTACTATGAAAAATTAACAAAATAGTAAAGAATTATTTTAAATTAAATGAAGAATATTACGAAATGAGAATTAGTCATTTTAAAACTATTTTTAAAATATTTGTAATTAAGCTGATATTAAGAATAGAAAAGAATAGTATATTAAGAATACAAAGAACACGGTTAAAAGTTTCTTAGTAAAATTAAAAAGTAACTTAGTAAAATAACTGTAAAATTTTATGTCTTATAACATACTTATTAACAATAAGATTTATATAAGATAAATTTATTATGAATTTTTAAGCATTTAATATTATTACTCAAATTATTGTAAATCAAAACAATTAATATTTGTTTTAACGAAATAATAACCAAATTCCTTTGAAGTAAAATTATTAAAAAAGAGAATTTAGAATAAAATGATTATTATAAACATTATTTAAAATTAAACGAGGAATTTTTAAACATTTCATCATTTTTACAACATTACTGCAAATTAAAAATAATGAAATTACTGAATGAATGATTTAAATTACATAAAATTATTACTACTTAGAAATAGGAAAGTTTCTCTAGAAATAGGAAATATTAATTATTTAAATTTATATTATTATATTATATATTATTAGAATATAATATTATACATAATTTTTTTAAATTTATTTAAAAATTAATAAATTTAATTTATATAAGAAAAATTATAAATTTTTCAAAATTTTATAAAAATTACATAAAACTAATTAGTTTTAAATTATATAAAAAATATTACGAATTTTTAGCATTTAATCATTTTTCTATAGTTAGTACAAAAAAACCAACAAAATATTGAAGAATTATTTTAAATTATCGGAAAGTGTTATAAATTCAGATTTTTTAATTAAGCAGATATTAAGAATAGAATTTTTATACAAATAACACGACTAAAAAGTTTCAGTTAATATATTTACAATATTTCTTTTTTAGTTTAAACTAACTATAATAATAATGATTTTATTTAATATTAAGACAACTTATTAGATCAGTTATCAAATATGTAATTTATATTAAGTATATAACTCTGTTTAAATTATCGATAATAGCACTTGTCACATTAGTTATGTGTACATTTCGTATAATTCTAACAATGAATAACACCTGTATGTTTTCAACCATAGTATACACTATTACGGTCTGTCACCCTCATCTAAGTTTTGAGCTCACCCCAACTTTATTTTAGCTATTTAGCTTGTATATTTCCGACTCTTACTTTTTACAAAATTCACAATATAATAGAATGCTTCTAGATGAATATGCAACTAATTTCAGCAGGAATGTAAACTCCCTTCCTGTTACTACTTACTTCTAACAATTCGTATGGTATACATGACAAGATTATCTCTCTTTTTAGCGATTCTATCGAACATATGGCACAAAAATATGAAATCCATATTAAAATTTTATGATTTTAATGTTACGTCATAATTACTTATCGATAGTAATAATTACATTATTATTAGATAAAACAGTAAGTCCATCTTTCTTATTTTTGATATGTATGTTGCAACCCTAATCTGATATCATATCATGTCAACAGTCAGTCATTATTGTATCATTATATTAACTAGATTGAAGTATGTAATTATATCAATTTACTTCATAAACTTACGGTAATTAAAAAGGCATAATATTTGGCGACGAGGATGGAATGGGGATAAGGATGGCGACGAGGTTAATGTCATGCCATGGCAGACATTATTGTATTGTTATATTAACTAGCTTTAATTTCTGTAATTATATCAATGTATTTAATAAACCATTGGTAACCTTATCAAGTGTCTGATTTAAATTAAACACATAAAAGTTTTTAATTATTATGCTATTTTTCACTAACAACTGGAGTAAAATCAGCATTGGAAGAGTCTCTGTGCAGAGAAAGAAACCATAAATGTGGTATAAAGATTCCTACATGCCTAATACGTCTGTTGAGCCAATTCAATTAAAATAAATGAAAATGCCATTGTTAGGCATCAATTAAACAAGCAATTTATTCTATTTCTTCGTGAAAAGGATTTGAAGATGTTTACTAATATGCGACGTTGTCAGGTTTAAATCTTAAAACGTTTTATAACTACTTATATGATAGTAATTTTTATTAGATATAATAGTTACAATATTTATGATGAATATGAAGTAAATAAAAGTCGAGTATCAGCAAACTATACTTTTAACGTTGTCAGTGTGTTTATCTTTTTGGTTTTTGATAAGTATGTGGCAACCCTAATCTAATGTAATATCATGTCAACAATCAGTCATTATTGTATCGTTCTATTAAATAAATTAACTAATAATATCAATTCATTAAATAAATCTATGGTTACCTCATTAAGTGTCTTATTATAATTAAAGACATAAAATTTGGCGACGAGGATGGGATGGCGACGCGGATAAAGTAATTAAGTGTCTTACTATATATAATTAATATAATTGGCAAAGACTATATCACTAACATTACTAGGGGACGAAATACTAGTAATAAAGCCGAATTGTATATCTCCAGTCTACAATATATACAGAAACTATGATGTTATCATAGATTCAGGTTTGTGAGCAATTGAAGCTAGCGTTAAAAACACCGGCTGGAACATATAGATGTGTCACATTCTAAATGCCTTCAAAAGCGCCTCCTGGGAGAAGATCCTGGGAGAACTGGAAGTAATGAATTTTTCCAGATACAGTAGACGCCGCTTAGTAGAATCATAGTAGAATCAACCACTTATTGGAATGAAAATGGGTAGATCCCAGTACGTTTATACCTAAATATATAGAACTCTCTTCGGTTATTAGAATCAGCTATTTCGTTTAGTAGAATCAAAAATTTTCCAAGTCAGGCTAGGGGTGTATGTAGGAATCGCTGTTATAAGATCTGTTAAAAACGTAGAGACATTCCTTAGGGACCTCCACATGAAGCACTTAGAGCAATAAGCGAAAAAGGGAAGGAAAGGAGAAAAGATGTTGAGTATGCATTGAAGGAGTAGGTTTTGAAAGCAAGGGAACCGGACGCAAGGCTATCCGAACCGCTATTGCGCCAGAAAGCTTAGCCAAGAAGATGGAGAAAGATAATTTTGTTGCAACTGAAGGTTGATTTCATCGTTGTAAGAAATAAGAGAGATAATATCTGTTATGTCAAGACACATGGGGAGGTGGGCAAAGCTGATCATGAACCAGCCAAGGTATGGTTGGGAAAACAATAGCCAGCGCTCATTGCTCTGTACCTCCATCTATTTTAAACTGCGCTGTATTTTAGGACCTTTCTGGAGCATACATATAACTTGAAGACAGTAAAAGCCAAGGCAACAAAAACTTGCAAGGAGCGCCTTACAGTTCTCTGTTGCGCCATCATGAGTGGAGAGGAAAAGAAGCTTTTGGTTATCGGAAAACGTAAGAAATCACGCTGCTTTAAGGGTGTCAAGAGCAGTCCACTAGAGTACACCAGTGCCAATTCAAATGCTTGGATGACTAGTTGAGTTTTCAAAGATTTGCTTGTTAGTTGGGATATGCAACTTCAGAGGGACATGTTATTGTTGATTGACAATTGCACATCTCAAGTGGTTGATCTGAATTTAAAACAATTCCAGATCGTTTTTTTGCCATCCAACACAACCGAAATACTTCAGCCCTGTGATCAAGACCGTGTCGGATTAAATAATTCGTGGGCCTCTACTTCTAATTGATCTCACAATGTTGTATCAAATGTACCAAAATTTGCTATCCTTCATTTTTTTTGCAGTAAACTGTCCTACTGATGTGGCTTCTTCTCATAATCGTGAAACATTTCACCTTGTGTTTTTAAATAATCCAGGAAAAGTTTTAAAAGATTAACGGCTATTTGAAATTCAATTCTTTCTGAAGGGTTCGGTCCAGAATTACATACCAGAACCCCACCAAAAAGATGTTTCCTTTCTTTAAGAGATTATTTAATAGACATTTGGCTTCGTGCATTGTCTCTGGCTTCTGACTAATATTGTCAAAAATGAGCTGCAAAGCACTATGGAGCTGTTATAGTCGTGGGACGGACCCTTAGTTGCACCCGCTCTTGCGCTCTACCTTGTATCGCTAAAGACAAATTCCGAGACCTTAAGTTGTTCGAACATAACTTCCCAGCTATGGGTCGATGCAGAAAATAAAACCTGTACAAAACTTGTACAAGCTCGAAGAATGAAACTGCTACAATGCAACTTTGCGCAACACATACTCCGACCAATTTAAGGGAGTGGGCTGTGCAAGGAATGGCTGCACAAGGGAGTGGGCTGGGCAAGGAATGTAAGGAGGTTGAGTCTAAGGTCGAATGTTGAAGACTATTGTAATGTCCTGACATATTGTGGCTATAGTCGAAAGATTGTCCTCGCAGCATATTGATCGCATTTGGCCAGAAAGAATAAAACAGTAGAAGCAAGGGCTTCTCCAGTGTGACTTAGTATTGCTGTGAGAAAACGTTCTACTACTTCCACATCTGATACACCAACATATCTAATCACTATAGTCAATTCATCAACATGAGAATCATCTGGTGTGGAAACAATGTTCAAAGAATTGTATTTGGCTTCTGGGATTTCTTCTGCCAAAACATTTGGAACCTTATGTCCCATTACTTCAATAAATCCTTTGCAAATTTTAGAAGATATGTAGGATATTTTTCCTCTACCCTGATTACCATATTTGGCAAAATGTGCATTTAAAAAATGAGTCGTACAGCGCAATTAATACCAGAATTCTAAAGCAGAAAAATCGCCATCGAAATGTTGACATTCTACAGGATCTCTGCTATACCAAAAATCTATGACTTCCTCAGTCAATTTCTTCCATAAACCAATATCACTCTGATACTCTGGTTCAATTAATCTGCGGCGTTTTGGAAGTAACTGAACTTCTATCTGACTTTCAGCTGAAGCCAATAATTGGTCAGTATTAGTACCCGCATCTTCAGTAAATGGAAGATACTTACGACTAAAACCAAGTTGAAACAGACTCGGTGTCGTTTTTATTAGCGCACCAAATCTTTCCGTTTTCTCTTGTTGTTTCTTGCGCAATGTATTATGGGTTGCAGTACCCCGCCTTAGTTTGTATAATTCTGTGTAATTTTTTTAACATTTCATAGTTTTGTTTCATTATGAACTATTTGCGCGGGCCCCATAGATCGTGGCCTACTCGGCCTATTTACTGATCCGGCGCTGGATCAAGGAATTATCAGATCATTCAAGTTGCACTACAGAATGAGGAAGAACGTGCTCAATGTAAGTGACAAAGAAATCGAAACTCAACAATTAGGAAATGCTTCCGGTGCAGTGAGTTCACTCAAACCCAGAAAGAAGAGAAATTCCCTGTTCCGAAGCCCACTAACCTCTTTAAACATTGCTTTCAATAATGCATAAATATAGGTAGCATTCTTTAAACGGGTGTTGCAATCACTGAAGAAGAAATTTGCAAACCGGCGATGATTTGTGAGACGGAGACTACTAGCGGAGATGAAGGAATGGAAGAAGAGAAGGATGAAGAAGAAGCCACCATGTATGAGGTACTTGCCCTAGCTATTTTAAGTCGAGGGGTCTAGTACCCTCTATTTTAGACTTATTAAATGTACGTGGCTTCTTGAATGTTAGTTTATACGTTTTTAACCTGCCGTTAATTCTTCGCTTACTGGAATCAGTCGGTTAGTAGAACCACTTTAGCCAGGTTCCTAAGTGAATCTACTAAGCGGCGTCTACTGTATCTGCAAAACGTTATAACATGATATCTATATATCAAGGATATATGTATATATTCAGGGAGAAGGTTTTCGTGCTATCCACATTGACGTAACTCGCCACTAGATGGCACTGCAGTACATCAACTTCTACACCGTTCAACCGATCGCCAGGAAAATTTATACACATATGTATTTGAGCACGAAGAATAATTTGATGCTATCCACTGTGTTGTAACTCGTCACTAGATGGCGCCGCAGCATTGGTGGAAATGGTGGCGGCAATCAGCGTACATCACAGCTTGCGGCGAAGCCGCGGCATTTAGGTCATGTCGCTGGCCGCGGCAAAGCCGTGACAATTAGACATGTCGCTGGCAGCAGTCATGTCGTAGCAGTTAGATAATGTCGCTGACTGCC
>WYDF02051610.1:0-12079 GCA_009867245.2 Adranes taylori
GCACCTCTTCCCATAACCTCTTGTCGTACCCCTCCCTTTCTTCTTCATCACTATCACGCTCACCCTTTTTCCTCTTCAGCCAGTTATATGGTTGGTATCATTTTTACTTTCTCTACAAAAATAATCATTGCATCTGTTATCAATATCCTATTTTGAGCGATATGCAATGGCTGAAGTGTAGGCAATACGCAATCGTAAAATGTTTCCTGCTACCCCTTTACGATGCTGTATAGGAAATCGTGTATCTGTTGATAAATTTTTTAATTGAGTGCAATAATTCCGTAGCAGATGATTCAGACATTCAATTTTTTCAACATTTTGGTTTCTGTACGGCCGAGATTCAATAATTTTCCTATACGTACTGCTGTCTCCGTCAGCTATTATTGTAGTATATCTCAAACCGTACATCTCTTCTCTAAGTTTAAATATCTAGACAAGGCTTGGACCGAATATGGACCGAATATGTACTACAACGCTGAGACCAGCTTACACCTGTGACAATATCTGTTACGTCAGGACCTTGCCATCATTTACTCCAGGAAACATCATTGAACGTGGTCTTTTGGCACCAGGAGTTTTTAATTCACTCGCTTTCATTTCCCGCTTAACTATTTTACAAAAAGCTTTTTTCCACGCTCTTCTTCACAAACAGTAGTAACAGTGGCAATTACTTTTCTAGCTTCGCCAGAAATGGTTTTACCACGCGCACTATCAGTATTATAAAAAGTCTCAAATATTTATAAAACTAAATATCGCAAAGAAACTAAAAGTTAAAAAATAAATAAAACCTTAATTTAAGCTTTTAAAAAATTAAAAAGTTTATACTAACTAATATATAAAGAATAGTTCAGTAATAGCTGTTCGCTACTGATCTTTGAAATATGAGAGAAACCACAGAGCCTATTTTACGACATCTAGTAAATTTGGTGCAATATCTTTTTTAATTACTGAATTTGCACTACTTACAAAAAAAATTTAAAATAATAAATAAGGGCAATTATTTACAATAAAAAAAATATCTATATTAACTATTTGCGTTATTAGATGCATTACGTTAGAAAGGAATCGATTCATAATAATGACGTAGACTAATATCGTGTCTACGTCACTAGGCACCTCCTAAAACACGTTCGTTCGACCTGTTATAGGAATTTCCCCTCAATTATTGAAGTACTAGGAATTTGCAATTTTAGTGAAGATGCCGCAGAGTATTTTAGTAATAAACTCGACTATTTTGTAATATTTATAATTCATTCTGTAATTCATATTTTATCACGTACTGTTTAAAATAAGGAACTTCAAAACTCATTCTTCAAAACAGTTGAGATTTATAAACATACAACATCTAAAAACTAACTTAACATAGTTGCTAAATTTCTTAAAACTTGATCAATTTCATAATTTATTTCAGAAGTAACAAAAGAATGGATTTTAATAAGACTACTCCACTTTGTTAGACAGAGTCTTGTAACTATGTCTACAAAATTTCTATACAAAACATTAATTAGAAGCAGCTCTAGAGCTTCGCTACTAAAACAGTTTTGGCATTCTTTGAAAACATACCCCTCTTTAAATATTTTTTCTGAAGAAAGTAAATGATGTCCTTTTATAAAACTACTCCACGGTGTAGTATATACATGTATAGTAATCCAGAAAAAATTTCAATCAAAAGTATTAAGTAAGAAAAGCGGTAGAACTTCGCGCGATTTACAAAAAAACGATATTTTCGTTCAAGACGGTCGCATTCCTCTTAACTTCTTTATTCGATTATTCCAACAATTATACTTCCCACATTCATGTAAAACTATCTCACTCCAAACTGATTTTTCCACTTTAATTTCATCTCCGCTCTTTTATTTAAGGTACACCGGGGTAAGTGGAACCCTTGAGGAAACAAACATTCTCGTAAACGATTTGTTCATTAGCCACACAACACTCATAGATTTTCCTGAACAGGACGACATTCTATATCCTATCACCCAAGATGATATATCCGAAACTCTGAATAAAGGCAGAAACACCACTCCTGGTTCAGATGCTTTAACTCGTCGTATCCTCAGGCACATTCCTACTGAGATCATATTTCTCCTAACCGAGATATTCAAATTTTATTGGGACACTTCCCAATAGATTGGAAAACTGGCCAAACCGTCATAATTCCTAAACCTCGCAAAGACCCTAGACATGTTTCATCATATCGACCAATCACACTTCTTAACGTCTCAGGAAGAACTTTTGAAAGAATGTTCACATCTCGCCTACGAAACTGTCTAGAGATGAACAAAGTTCTCCAAGAGAACCAGTATGGTTTTAGAGCATCACGCTCTACTATGGACTCTCTTATAAAATTTCAAAGACATATTACACGAGCACTTTTCAATGGCCATTGCGCTTTGGCAGTGTTTCTAGATATCTCCCATGCTTTTGACTCAGGCTGGCATGCCGCGCTAGTTCGGAAACTCCATGAGCTTCATATCCTTCATCCTAATACACCGATGATAGTCCAGTCATATCTATCCGACCGTACCACCTAAATTAAAATTGGAGACACTCACTCCAGATCCATACAACTTCAAGCTGGCGTAACACAAAGGTCTGTGCTTGCTCCTCTTTTGTAAATCACGTACTTCCATGATCTCTAACCGCTAACCACTTCAGAGACCCATAGTGCTGTGTATGCTGATAGCTTACTGGGCATGCTCACTAAAAGCGGAAACTGCAAACCGTCATCTACAATTATCTTTAGACAACTTTTCAAAATGGGCGCAAAAATGGCGCATCACCCCTAATCCGAGCAAAACTAAAGCCATCTTCATTCAGCATCACAACCATGTAAAAAGGAACATCAAAACCGAGCCCACATTAAACTTCGACTCTGGAATGAACCCATTTCGTTAAAAGACGAAATCTGCTATCTAGGTGTCTGGTTGAATAGAACATTTAACTGGAATTCGGACCAAAACTACACCCTTTCCAGGGTACGCAAACGCATGAACCTTATCTCCACACTCAGAGGACGTTTTAGAGGCAAATACTCTACATCACACCTACAAAACCTATATTAGGCCACTCATAGAGCTGTTCTATATTCTACTCTTTCTAAAGCGCAAGCACACAAACATACTACCTGTGACCGAAGAATACTTCGAAAAATTCACAGGTTACACTTCCTATTTCCGAGTGCCCTACTATATGAATACTACTATATCTGATATATCTGCCTACTATATCTGCTGAGCTTATCACAGATCGTCTAAATTCACTATAGTCTAAATATTCGACTCGACATGACGCAGAAAACAACCCAATAGCCAACCAACATCTTCGTTCTGATTGGAAAGCCAGACACCACCGTAGCAAACTGCCTCACAGATCCTTCCCACATCCGCCAGCTCGAATAATCCAAACCATGCAGGAATCTCCTGAGGATCTCCAAGATATGCTTGAATTAATCCCACTGTCCCTAAGATGATCCCTACGCCTATATTATAAAAATAAACAAAAAGACAACAAAAATAATAAATAAAAAAAATAAAATATAAAAAAAAAACAAAAAGTAAACAAAAAGTAAACAAAAAAAAAGACAAAAACAATCACTCTTCCACAACAATCTTAATTTCTATTTCAGGTCAACTAACACCGACTTGCGCAGCCAAGCAAGGACATAAATATACAAGACCAGCAGCAAATCAGCTCAGCCCACTTAACCAAACTTCCTCATCAGTTGGCTAAAGTATTGCAGGTTCCCTTGGCTGCAAATCGAATGCTATTGCGTATATCTTAGCTGTAAGCTATCAGCTTACCAAAATTCTAAAAACATTCCATTAATTATCAGTTCCAGGCTGAAGAGGATGATAAATCCTAAAGCCTCCTTCTCCAATCTCCCAACAACATACAATCCCAACAGGGAGTGGAATTTTGTGGGTAAAAATCCCACACTATCGGATGCAACGGGGATCCTTCGCCTTTTGAAGGTTTCTCCACTACCTACGTAAAAAAAAGTGGAACCCAAAAATTTCTAGTTAAAGTTCATTCTCCTCTAGAAACATCTTCTTTGAAGACTGCTGGTTATGATTACAGGTGGGTGAGACTTTGCTGTATAAGTTAATATAAGTAGACAAGTTTTAATATGTAAAGGAAAGTTTCACTGGGGAGAAAGTTAAGTAAAAGTCATTGGGTTCCACTTACCCCGCAGTGGGGGCATGTGGAACCTAGATCTGAATTACTCATAAAACTGTTCATAAGTAGCAACTGGGTAAGTGAACGAGGTAAGTGGAAATAAAAGGAGGCATTTCAAAATGTAATACGATTTAACTGTTAAAAAAATTAAGTAAGTTTTTAGCGAACATTGTACATATCTAGAGAAATAGAAAATGAAATCAGGGCCTTCTGCCTCTTTATTTGTGCATTTAAGCCGGCTGATTCCGGCAAAATAAATTCAATTTGGCTTTTGGAATCTACCGAAATATCTAGCACTTGAGGGAAGTAGAATTTGTTTTACGCTCTTTCGAAGATTTTACGCTCTTTCGAAGACAGCTCTCATTAACCTCTTGATCAAAGCAATTTAAGACTTTGTCCACGTAATAAACATTACCATCGCCTCCTACAATTGGGAATTTTATCAGGTTGTCTGATTGGACCGCCCGATGAATTTACTCTTCAATAGGAGGGGACTGTATTCCCCATTCGAAATCATCGTGAGAATTTAAGTGCACTCTTGAGAAACCATGCTGCTAGTTTTCGCTGGTGTCTGAAGAGTTCTGAGGCAAATCTTTCTTTGCGTTTGTGCTTTGCTTTCTTCTTTTTTACTAATATCTCTTCCTCTTACTTCTTCTTTTCTTTTAAATCTGAAAAAGAAAGGATGGCATCTGAAATGTTATGACCTCAGCTCCAGGACATATTTTTCTCCGTTTCTGTTGTTGTTCTGTTCTGGCTGACGGAGTTTTTTTAATATGCATCAGTAGGATTGGTTCGGGAGATTATTCACCTCCCATAGGTGTCCCTGCTTCCTCTCAAGCAGTGTCCACATTCTTCTCGCCGGATGCCGCATTGCCACCCACTAATACTGAAAACTTTTCTCTTCCTGGCCCTACAGTAACTCTGTGGGCGGCTTTCCTCTTCTTACCGGCGACTGTTACTCGGCTCGGATCTATGCAGACACTTGTCTCGTCTAAATTATAGGTGCGTTCCGGTGGTAATTTCTTTGTCCACCTAAACATCTGAAGTACTTTCTTTCAGGATACGAAAATATTGAGTAAGCATGAATGGGTCAACCCTTCTCTTTCGAGCAATCTGAACAGCTTGCGGCTTTTTCTGAGAAAGGTCATGCCGACGTTAGCCACATGACCGACGTTTGTGGTCATGCCACATGGATTTTGGTTTCAGTTTCTAGAGGTATCGCTGGAGGCCTTCCCATTGAAGTGCTTTTCACGCCTCTTAACGCTTTTACCCTTTTGAACAGGAATGGTTTTGGTATTTCATAATGTTTAGAAGCTCTGTACAACGTCATCTGTATGCTCCTTATAGCCTCTACTACTTCATTTTACTCTTCTTTAGTATAAGCTATTTTCTACACCCAAAAAGAGAGCCTCACGGAGTTAGTGTTTTTCACAGTACACTAATAGATAATTGTTGATCCCGAAGGTTATCGATCTCGAAGATCTGAATTATATCAACCAGAACAACAATAAATCTCAATTCTTAAAAGCTTTTAATATTTATTTAGGAGCAACAGTGGTGGCTTAAAACTACACCCAAAAGACTCTCGTGAGCGAAACCCATCTAAAAGCGGGAGACTAAACATTCTGAGGTTTGGAATGACTAAAAGACAGGGAAGATGCACGCAGAAGTAGAAATAATAAGAAAAAACAAACAATGTGTACGGGCAATCAAATTCAACACTACATATTGTGAATCCGCTGGGGTGGAAATCATTGTTAGCGGTAAAATAATATCTTTAGTAGCAAACCTTAACATCCATGGAAGCAGAGTTACCAGAAACCTGCTAAAACGGAACCACTGTAATAGGTGAAGATTTTAAATGCTAAACTCCTGGCATGGAACTCGCAAACCACAAATGAATCGGCTAAAGTGCATTACAAGTTTTCAAAAAAATACGCAAAAATTACGATAACAGGACCTCCAGAGCCCATTTCAATCCGCACAAGGAGACAAGTCCGCGAGGGCGTAATTGATACTTTTATGGCGCATGTTTTACAAAACCACGTCACTGCCAGAACAATACATGCTCTAATTCAGACCACTTCCAGTGGTAGCAGGAATCAAAAACTACAAAAGAACTAAAAAAACCAGCAAGTATATAACCAATGGGAAAACGTTTACTGACAAGATTAAATCTATTATAAATCAAGCCACAGAAGAGCTGACAAAGGCTATTCAAGAGGCTCTACACGTTACCAAAGAACAACCAACATATGAAAACAAATATAACATCAGCAAGATCGAGAGAGAAACCATTGCGGAAAGTAAGAAACAAAAAGAAAATAGATGCAAACTACGGATCTACTCGAAAAAAGAAAATTAAATGTGATGCAAAATAAAGTAAACTGCATGCTAAAAGATAAACAAGAAGAAATCTGGCAACAAAATATTGATGAGACAAATCAAGATAGAGAAATTGCGCTATGGGAATTGATGACGCGAATTGAAAACTCTTCTATTACAACATGCCAATAAAGACAGAAAAAGGGTGGTTCTACGAGGATAAAGGAAGGACGGAAATACTAGCTTAAAATTTCCAAGAACATCTGACAAACAACGATGTAACCGGTAAACAAACAACAGAAAACGTGTCGAACACATTGAAGTCACTGCACAATGCTCAAAACAATAGAAGCAACAAAAGAGAAATAGAAGAAGTCCAAGGAATCATAGTGAAACTATATACAAAAGAGGCCCAGTGGAGGGCGGAATACCGAACCTAGCAATACAAATCCTACCAGAAAATATCATTGCGCACATTACCAATATCTAAAGTGGATGCATCCAGACAAATTACTTCCACATTCTATGCAAAAAGCCCTAATCATCTGCATCCCGAAAAAGGAAAAAAACTCAGAACTACCAGGCTCACCAGAATGGTAATTGGACTTAGTAAGATATTTGAAATACTATTTAAAAATAGACTACAAATTCACGTAACAGAAAACCATATTCTCCTTCCAACCCATGTAGGTTTTAGAGAAAAACAGCAGGGCGCAGTAATGGAAGGAATTATTTTTGAAGCCACAAAAAAAAGGAAAATGTATCACACGTAGGCCAAGCTAGTAGACGTCGAAAAGGCATATGATAGAGTGTGAAAAGATGGACATGTCCACACGCTGCAGAAGATGAATATCCTCACCTACCTGATTAAAACCATCGAACCGCTATTAAAAAATAGAAAGTTCGCAGTGAAGCTCAATAAAGAAGTCCCAGAAGCAAAAAACCGGCAGAAGAAGGCCTCGCTCAAGGATTGCCTTAATCCCTTATTTTGTACAATATGTTTGACGCTGATACCCAAAGTTTGAAAAAAGAGAAAGGAGTTAACCTGCTACAATTCGGCGATGACACGACAGTAATTGTGTAACGTCTGCAAAACGTACTTGAAAAAAATAGATTAATACAGTGCCTCCAAATATTGGACAATAAGATTCACCAGAAAGCAAGACGTACAAACCTACATAAAGATAGGAGCTAAAGTTCTCAACGTGCGAAAACATACCCGGAAATAGTGCTCGATAAAAATCTAACGTTCTTGGTACATATCAAGCAACGTGAAGCAGTAGCGAACAAGAGTGTGCGGATATATCATATCCTAAAACATGCTAACAGGCTGAGTAGGAAATTACGCATCCTAAACGGTCTTCTTCATGCCACAACTCTTGGTACGGCAACAAGAGTTAGATACAAGCAGGAGGAAAGACCAAAAAAAGAGTAACACTTGCACAAAATAAACTACCCAAGTGGCATGACCCGTGGTATATCCGAACCTTAGGAAAGATCTAAACGCCCCAAAACAAATTGATGTAACAACCACAAGAAGAGTATGTTAGAGAGACTGCGGAAACACCCAAACACCCGAAATACACGAACTTGCCAACCGAATAGAATTTTAAATGCTCATGGTATTACCCCACTGGCAATACCATGCTAAGATGTACACCATTCCTTGCAGGAACACAAACCGCAGAATATGGGAAAGAAAAAGGAAGAAAAAAAAAACGTGAAAAAATAAAAGTGATCTTTGAGTCAAAAGTTGCGCCTATGTGTCTTCCTTGATTTTTAACTCTTACATTCTTCTTTCTAATAATAATGAATTTGTCTTCTCTTTTCTTTGTGAAACTTATTACTTCTGTCTCCTCTACATTAATTCGCACTTTTTATTTGTTCAAACAATCAGCTATTTCTTTGAAACAATTTTTCAATCTCAATATATTCAACGTGTTGGTTACACTATACGTTATAATCGATGTATCGTCGGCAAATTGCAAAAATTTTCTTAGTTTATCTTAAGAATTTGGGAACATACGTTACGTAAGCATTAAATAGCACTGGTGAGTGTGGCGATTCCTGATAAAGCCCTTACTGCGCAGTTTTTACTTGTGATGTTTTTGTTTAACTCTGATTAACTCTTACTTGCAACGTTTTATCTTCTGAAAAGGATTTCGCTATTTTTATTATTTCTAATGGAACTGCTATCTTTCTTTTCAAATTCTATTTTAAGTGTTTTCAATGTTTAGAAGGCCTACGTATGCGTGCCTTCTTTTTTTGACTTTACTGCTCTACTTATGAACATCCTTTCCTAGTTTTGTAATTTATCTATTATAATAGCTTGTAAGAAAAATAAATAAATGTCAAATGGGATTTTCCAATTCTATGTTAAAAGTAGAAATATTACGAATACATGTTACATCACAAATTAACTAAAGAAATTAATAAGTGCGATGAATAAAAAGAAACCATTATTAAATATATTTTCCGTTGTGTTTAGATTGGAAGTTGTTAATTACGTATCGCTTTAGAAATGTGAATAAAAATAATCATTCCTTCCAACTTTCGCATAATATGTATGAGTTAGGTGGGAGTTCTGTTGCATTATACCAGCGAATATATGAGAGTGACATAGGTGGTACTGCGAAGACGTACGTACAAACGATGCATCATAAGAGAATCGATTAACTAGCATTAGCACCGCGTAACGATGTACTATATATAAAATATCCGAATTCTTCTGATAGCCGGATAGTAGGATCCGTTAATAAGTTAAAAAATTATTTATATTTTAACTCTCGTGAATACATTCTTTTCTATGAGTACCCGTGACGCATCAGAACGTAATGTGTTATGACCTTACACAGGTTCTGTGGCAAGCAGCTAGAGATACAGATGATTAGTGAGTTATTCTCGAGTCGCACGTCGAGAAGAAGCCGGCCATCCTAGCTAGCACCGAGCCACCAGCCACCAGCGAGTCTACCGGTAGCGTTTTGGGAAGCAACATTATATAATTTGCATTGTATTAGTTATACCGTATGGGTAGAACCATGTACTGCATGAGTATAGTTTTGTTTGAACCTTTCCGCTACCGCTTTCCTGTGTACTAATATTGTATACCACTAGTACAACAGCTACGTCAGTTCAATTTGGCGACGTTTCGTCGTGGCGACGTGGCGTCACTAACATACAGTAGCGTGAGTTCTTTAAGGTAACGCTATGCCGTCTTTGGTGTATACTACTAGTGAAGCTGATGACATTCGTTTAGTAGACAGTAGCGTTCGTTCCTAATGCAACGCTACGGAGCTTTAGTACCTACCGTATTTCACCGTCTGCTCTTTCAGCTCTTTCAACTAAGAACGTATGTTATTGGTGTAACTGGTAATGTCCACTGACATACAGTAGCGTTAGTTAATAAGGCAGCGCTACGTCGTCTTTAGTGTATACTGCTAGTGAAACTGGTAGCACCCGTTTAGCATACAGTGACGTCAGTCCCGAAGACGACGTTACGAAGCCATAGTATTTTCCTATTATATCTTCCATTTTGCGAATGAAATTGAGTGATTTAAGTTACTGCCATTTTTCACCGCTTTCCGTATTATTACTCTACCACCGATTTAGTACTTACTTTAACCGCACCGTATCATTAATATTTCGCTAAGCGCCGTTTTTTTGTTATTAATATTATTTTAATTGCATGACCGATTTCCTAAGCACCGTTTTTTTGTTGTTTGAATATCGCATATTTTATTTCATATTCATTTATTCAATTTATGATTAATATTTGGTTGAGTATATATTTTTCTTTTGCTAATTGTTTATTTTGTGTGTAGAAAAACAATACATGATTCTGTTATAAGTTTAAATGCTGTTTCACTTATTAGTATTAAGTTTAGTTTCAGATACCCTATAGTAAGAACAAGAACCTCTGGACCAGAACAAGAAGCTACCTAAGCCCTCAGTAGTAACTGAGGACCGACGAACAACAACATCAGTTCGAAGTACGGTCTCACTTAAACTGACTTGGCACCGGAAGCAACTTCCTGAATACCGAGATTGTATATTATTTAGTTGTGCCATTATTGTGACAGACGCTGAGGCTCCCCATTAGCAACGTCGCAAGTGGGAGTTCCGTTTAGCATATATATCTATAAGAGATAGATAGTAGTAAGTACGTCACATATTTTCACGTCCGACGTCGTTATATGGGGCGTCGACGTCGTTATACGCTTTATAAATTTTAATTAATCCATCAAGGGAGCTTATTGGCCATCAGTTAATTTGTAGCAACGCGGCCTTTTCATTTTACGATATCGAGAGATTATTGCTTTCCATCTGGTAGGATAGTAGCATATTTGCATGCTTCTGTTATAGATTTTGCTTAAGTAAACGATGACATTTTCGGGTAGTAGTTTTATTACCCTGTTTGGCATCTCACCGACGCCAGGTGCTTTGTTAGAGTTTCCTTTTTTAATAAATTCATATACTCTTTCTGTGCCTATTTGTGTTTGTATTAAATCCCTGTTTGACTTATTCTCTATTTCTTAGGTTGTCTCTTGTACCGTATTTTGGATTTCCATGCTTATGTTATCTGGATAGATGAATTGTTCTTTGTAATGGTCTGCTATAGTTTCTGTGTTATCCTCGTCGTCATAGTAAATACAATCCTCTGTTCTGATCGATACATTGGGTTATGTTTCTTTTCTGACTCTTTTGATAAGATTTCATAACGATATTTCACCAGCTTCAGCGACCTTCCTTACGTTGTGATCCCAAATTTCTTCTGCTTGGTCCTTGATGACTTTTTAAACTTCTCTTTGTAGTAGTTGTTTAACTTGTTAAACAGGGTTCTGTCTGGAGATTGCATAATTTTTAATGTGCAGACTCTAAGACATTTTATGCTGAATTGATTTCATCTTGTTTAACAGATTAATGTTGTTATAAAATGTTCATAATAATTATATGAATTAGTTAATTTAAACTTTTACTAAATTAAAAATAACTAATACTAACAGGAGATATCTGGAGGATGGAAGCCACTGCTACTATACTCCCAGATATCTGTAGTATATATATTTAAGGTAACTAGTCAATGTAACCGCGAAACACTTTTAGTAAATGTTATCATTGGCTTTCAAACTAGTGGTGCTATCTAGAGGATAAATTACGACGATTATACTCGAAGATAGGTCCACCAAAGCATTAAGATATAATATATTTAAGCTCAATTTTAGAAGATTAGATAACATCATGATTCACTGAACTACCGGGGATATTTGGAGGATGGAAGCCACGGCTTTTTGTACTATGCATTGGCGTTCTAAAACCGGTAGATATACCAAACGAAAATTCAGTCACAAGCTCTTTCAACAGACAGAGTAATACTGTTTTCTAAGTATTCTGTGGAAAAATAGTTCTTCTTCTTCTTAACGTGCCACTCCGGATCGGAGATTGGAAATCATCATGGAAATTTTGATTTTGGATGCTGCTGATCCGAATAGTTGAATCGTGGAACAGTTAAACCACTCGCGAAGATTCCGCAACCACGAAGTTCGTCTCCTTCCTACGGATCGTTTGCCGGCAATCT
>WYDF02051621.1:0-12079 GCA_009867245.2 Adranes taylori
ATGGAACAAAACAAATTAATCACTTTGTTTGTCACATTTTACGAAACGGAAATATGTGGGACTTGATTAAAAATTTGGATTAATCATTTAAATAATAAATCTAGTGTCATTTTAAAATCTAGTAACATTTTTAAAAAAGAATCGCACAATTTTCAAATATTAAACCTATTAACATTTTAAACTCTAGTTTATTAAATCTAGTTCAAAATCTAGTTAGAAAATATTCATTTGGGGCGCGCCCTCCGCGTCTCGGCACAATTATAGATACACCTCTAAGTTCAGCTCTGACGTTATCAGCCATATTGTTTTTTCTCGAATGAGAGCTATTCTAAGCTCAAAGTAAAATCTAGTGTATTAATAAATCTAGTTAGAAAATACCCATTTGAGGCGCGCTTACCTCGTCGCGTTAAATCTCTTAAATATTCCGCTACATTCAGCCATTAAGTTTCCCAAATGCTAGCTAATTTCACGACATCTCGCGACAATTTCAAAATTCGCGCTAACAATCTAGTGATAAACCTAGTAATTTTTTCCCCCCAAATCTATTTGTTGTCAATTAAATTTCGCGCTAGTCAGCTATATTGATTTTTTCCAAATGACAACTGTCAATGATATGTTCCAAAATATCGAAAAAATCTAGTGATAAATCTAGTAACTTTAAAAACTAGCTAGAAAATATCCATCTGATGCGCGCCCCCGCCGCGGCCCGTTTAAATTTCGCGCTAGTCAGACATATTGCGTTTTTTCAAAATGACAGCTATTCAAAATTTACATAAGCTCAATAATTCACGCGTCATCTCGCGACCGCTACGAGTAACTACCATGACGACGACGACGGACGAAAAATTCAAACTTTGGCGCCTAGTGATAAATCTACTAAGTTTTTCCCCAAATTTTTTGACAACAGGAAATGCCGTTGCCCGTCATATTGCTTTTTCAAATGACATCTGTCAAACTCAATACCTGTTCCAAAATACCGAAAAAATAACGCTTCTCGGAACGGTTTCATTTTAGACCCATTATGGAACACCTCTCTGTAGCTTGGTGGTTGCTTTAGAATCCATGGTAGGACACTACTTGAAATATTATAAAAATTTTAAAATACATATTTTTAAAAATGTTCAAAGTTTCAAACATCTTTAAAGGCAGAAGTCCGAGGAACTCAAACTTTGAGATTTGAAAAGTTTCAAATACAAAATTTCTAGTTACAAATAACTCAAAAAAATTTGAGTAATATTGTGTCATATTGTTAAAAATTTAAACTATTGAAGCTGAATAAGCTCATAAATTTAAAATTAAACAAAAATTTATTTTCAAAAGGTAAAAAAAATTTCAACTTTCTAAAAGTTTTAAAAACTTTGGAACTTTCAGAAGTTTAAAAAATGGAAACCTTCCGGTTCCAAAAAGTTCAAAAAAGTCAAATTTCCATATTTTCAAGATAAAAAATCAAAATTTCAAGTTTCAAAAGATTTAAATATTTCAAAAGGTAAAGTTTTACCTTTTGAAATTACCAAGTTATACAAATATCAGTTTTAAAAAATTCATAAAATATGTTTCAAAAATTTAAAAATATATAAAATGTTTCAGAAAGATTGATAATTTCATGTTTTATAAAAATTTTATTCAAAAAAGTATCAAAACATTTCAAATTTGAAAAACTGTAGAAAATTAAGTTCGGCAAAATCCAAAATTTCATGTTTAAATTTTTTTAAGTTTTAAAATTTTTCAAGTAACAGAAAGTTAAAAAAACTACAAATTCTAGTTTTACGAAATTTTGAGTTTCATATAGTTGCAAAGAAATCAAAAATGGAAGATGTTAATACGTAGTTTCAAAAAAGAAATAAAATATTTGAAGATTCAAAAACTTTCTATACTTTCGAAAATTACACAAGTTTAATATTGTAAAAAAAATTAAACATTTCAACTTAAAAAAATTTCAAATTACAAAAAATTCTGTTACAAAAATCAACAAATTCAAATTCCAGAGTATTTAAAAATTTGGAATATTTAAAATGTTCAAAAATTTCAGGTTTCAATCATTTCAAAGGTTAATAAATTTCAAATTTTAAAATATTTTTAAAAATTTCAAGAGGTAAACAAGAGGTAACTAAAAAATTTAACAAAATTCACAAAATATTAAATGTTTCTAAAGAATTCAAAAATTTCCAGAAAATATAAAAGTTTCAGAAAGATTGAATAATTTCAAGTCTTAATAAAATTTGAGTGATTCCAAAATGTATCCAAACAATTCAAACATTTCAATGTTGAACAAATTTGAGACGAAAAATCAAACATTACGTCTCAAATTTTTAAAAAATTTCAAACATTTCTCTAGTAACAGAAAGGTTCAAGTGTTGTTTTATTTAGATATAAAAAATAAGAAAATATAAGTTTTAACATTTTAAAATAGAAATAAAAAATTTGAAGTTCCAAAATATTTTGTATAATTTCGAAAATGATTCAAGTTAAAAATTGTAAAATAATAATGTTTAGAGTTTAAAAATGTTCATAAATTTCAAAAACTATTAGTTTAAAAAATCCTATTTCAATGTTTTTAAAAATTTTGAAAGTTTCAAAACTTAAAAAATCTAAAAAGTTTCAAATTGTAAAAGAGGATTACATATATTTTTTATTATGTTCATTTTTCAACCAGTAGTAGTCTTTTTTCACTAAGTATTTGACGTAATATTTAGTGTATATCGTATTTTGCTGCTTTCTAAATAAAAATACCAAATAGAAGGGGTCTAACTTTAATAGTTCAGTGTCCCAAATCCTGCGTACCATGTATCATCATGTTGCTTATTTTCTTAACATCTACACTTCACTTTGTTCTGAATTGCTTTTTTGCTTTAAATAGATATTAATAAACAAAAAGAGAGCCAAGGAAATCAATTCAGTTGTCATGGTGGGACAACATACGAAATCGTAACAATAGCAAATGATCCGAACACATTTCTCAGTTGCGGCGAAGATGGTACCGTACGTTGGTTTGACTTACGCATTAAAACAATGTAAACAAAATGATCTATTCATTAATATTATTAATATCTTTTTCAAATCATTGCCGATAAATAGTGCAAAATGTATTTAGGGCTTAAAGAATCATTTAATAATAGAGACAAGAAATAATATTGATTGGAAGAAGGTTTAAAAAGAAAAATGCACATAGAAACGTATATATTTTTTTTCTTTGTTTTAGAGTGAAAGATGAGAAATAGCTTAAGTTAATGATTTTCTTTTGTTTTAAATATCGAAGGCAATTTTATTGTAGGTGTCGGAAACCATTTTGTAAAGATGATATATTGGTGTCGAATTCTGCGTCCGTTACGTCACTCGCAATTAATCCAATGCTAACGCATCAATTGGCCGTTGGATGTGCGGATACAAATGTTCGATTGTATGATCGAAGATTTATTACGTCCCGTGGTAAGTTTTTCTAGCAACACAACACTGAAATGATTTATGTACAGAGGGTTTAGAATATTTAAAACTTCCAAATAAAAATGAAAACATCCAAGTTTCAAGAGATTTTTAAAAGTTTCCAAAGCTTTCAAAGTTTTATCTAGTTACAAAAAAAAAGTTTTAAAAAGGAAATAAAAAATTTACAAATTTTGGCAAAATACACAGTTTCGAATAATTCGCAAAGTTTAAAGTCGCAAAACATTTAAATATTTAAAGTTAAAAAAATTCAAGTATCAAAAAGTTTTTCATTGCGTCAAAATTTCAAAGTTCGAGAAGTTACTAAAAATTTTCAAACAAAACTTAAAAACAAAATCAAAAATAACATAATTAAAATCAAAAACCAAACATCTGTTCCAAGAGTTTCATATATTCAAAAAATTAATTAAAAAAATATGAAATTTCAATATTTTCAAAAAATTTTAAGATTAAAAATTTTTGAAAATTTCAGAAGTTATAAAACGTTAACGTTCAAATGAAGTCCAAAGTGTCAAAAAGTTTCAAGTTTCCATCAATGTTTCAAATTTCCAAACGTTTAAATACTTTATTTATTTATTTGCCAAACAAGCCCACGTCCAGGCAAAACTACATAATAATGATATAAAGTTTCCACGTTTCACGATTTTATAATAATTCGATACCGCAGTTGCTGATAATTTCAGAAAATCTGCAATATGATAGTTTGTGTGATTGTAGCAAGTCGGAAAAGTCATTTATAAACAAGCAAAATAACAATGGAGCAAGGTTTACTACCTTGTGGAGTTCGACTTAACGAGTCAAAAGTTTTAAATGAAAAAATTTAAATTTCAATATTTTCAAAAAAAAAATTCAAAATTCTGTAAAATTTTAACAGTTGCAAAAGTCGGAAAAAATTGAGTTTCAAGGCTAAATAAATATCAGAAATTTCAACTATTAAAAAATTTTCAAATGTTTAAAAAATGTGACGCCGCAAAAAGTTTAAACAAAATTCAAATTTTTAAGTCTCGAATGTTTAAAAAGTTAAAAATAAACATCGTATAATTAAAAATTAAAAATTTTCAAGTCAAAAATCAAAAAAAGGTTCAAAACTTTTGTGTTTTAAAAACTTCACCTGAATAATTTCAAAAATATTAAGAAACTACAAACATTTTAATAAGTTCTAAAAGTTTAAAATTTCAGCTTTAAAAAAATTTTAAGTTTCATCTAGTTACAAAAAAATAATTTCAAATTTTAATAACTTCAAAAAAGCAATAAAAACCTAACTCTAAACGCTAAAAAATGTTACTAGGACCCGAAACGCTAGAAATTGAAAAACTAAAAAAACAGTATAACCACAACTGCATAAACGACCAACTACACTTACAAAAGAACACCTATATTTATGATCTTAAACGCACACACAACAAAACCTAATAAAACAATACCGATAACACAACAAACCACACAACAATACTGACAAACAAAGAAAAACATTACACCGAAACGAAACCAATTATACATCAATGCGCTATGCAAATGACACATGACATACACGCACTCACCATTCTTACTCAATCAAACACATAAGACGACAGTTTACACAACATAAAACTCACACAACCAACAGCTTAAACAAAACAATTAAGAAAAGTGTTACTAATTTAATTATAATCTAAGTTTATCATCAATCTTTGTAGTTGCCTGACGATGCCTGTATTAAAATAGGCGAAACCGGTTGCAAACTATATAAGTAAATAAATAAGGAAGTACAAACCAATTATTTAATTTAAAATACCCTTATTATGGATCAAAAAACAATATATTTTAATATCACTTCTTTTTAAAAAGAAGTGAGTGTGAACAAATCAAGAAGTGAACAAAATATCGGAAGTTTTAATAAAATTCTGAACTTTGGAGTCTCAATAATTTCTAATGCTTTTTCAAACGGTTCAAAACTTTTTTAGCTTAAAAAAATGACATATTTGAATAATTTAAAACGTTGACAATTTTTAAGTTTAAAATATTTCATGTTTCATTTAAACAAATATAAAAAATTTTAGTTTAAACATTTTTAAAGTTTTAATTGTTTCAATCATTTCGGAGCTTACAGAAAAGTTTAAAAATTCGAAGTGCAATTTTCAGAACATTTAATAGTTACAAAAAACCCAAACTTTCAAGTTTCTAAAACATAAAAAATTTCAAAATGTTCCAAAAATTTCAACTTACAAAAAGTTTCTTAATTTCAAAATCAGCTTTAAAAATTTTTCTAAATTTTCAATAATTTCGAAACTTATGTAGAATGATTAATTTATTTAGTTTAAAAAAATTCCAACGTTTCAAGGACCATTTTTTTTAATAACTTTTAAATATTTCTAGCAGTTTCATAAAAAAATTAAAATTTTCAGATTTTAAAAATTCTGAATAGTTTAAAGAAGATTTTCAAGTTCTAAACACATTTCAAATGTATGAAAAAAATATTTTAAATTTCAATTTTTACAAAAATAAAATAATTATTTCAAGTTACAAAATATTTAAAAAAATGCTGTAGCAAAAAAATTTAGAGGCAAGGTTAAAAAGAAATCTGTTTCAAATATTAAATTTTTTTTTGATGATCGTTGTTATATTGCTTTTTAGGTAAAAGTTGTAAGCCGTATTGTTCCTTTACGGCTCCTCATTTAGAAGATCGCTTATATCGTATCACTTCGCTCAATTATAGTGACGATGGTGAAGATATGTTAGTCAGTTATTCCTGTGATCAATTATATTTATTCAGTATGAAGGTAAAAATGAAATATGCCAATTACGAATTTTTTTAAATACCAACTTTTCTTGAATAAGTGTTATAAAATTTCAAGTTTCAAATAGTTTGAAAAAATTCAAATATTTCAATGTTTTAAAATCTTTTAATAAATTTCAATAATATTCAAAAGTTTGAAAAAATTTGATGTTTGAAAAATGTTATAATTTTATTTGAAACAGGAACAAAAAGCCAAAGAACTAGTAAAACAAACAAATTGGGAGAAGGCACGTAATGTTGTAAATAGAGTGAAGAATAAACGGAATAAAAGATCACCGCCGCCCGTTCGACGTCTGCGATTAAGAGGAGATTGGTCGGATACTGGTCCAGATGCAAGACCGGAACGTGAAAATACTACCAATACTAGTAAGTCATCTCTTTCTATCTTTCAAATATTTATACAAATGCACATTATACAGTAAATTTATTTATTACTTTTGGTTTTTAGTTTTTGAATTATTTTAATAAAATAAAGGTTAATTTGTTCCTTATTTCACTTTCTATTGTTTTTAATTTTTGTAATTTAGTTTTATTTATTTTTTCCTGCTTTCATTAGAATGCTACCTAGCTGGAGTGTCTTTTTATACGAATTCCCTGAAAGACGCTGCTTCTAAGGGGTAGGCTGAGTCGTGGCGTTCTTTGGCAATGACTGCAAAAAAGGCAAGGCTTGAAAGAAACTTCTGCTAAAATTTTTTAAGTATGTTCGAATTTCGCCCAATAGAAAATCTCTTCCAGACCGTTAAGAAATTTGCTGCTGCTTTTGACGAAAGCGTTTTTTCTTAAATAAACATATGCTGAAATTTACGTATTATGTTTTTCTATGGGAGGCGGCTTTTGTTTGATAACTTTCTCACGTTTCGATTTGGATTTTATTTTAAACGTATAAAAATCTTCATAATATGAATTTATATTAATATGACTATTATTTGGTAATTAGTTATTACTACATTGATTTATTAACTGTTATATTACATTTGTTTGAAGAAAATTGAATTAGATGTAATTAGTTAACTTATATGTTATATTGGCGAATCTTTATTGAATTGATGATTTATTAGAGAATTGCTTATTGCAATTGTTAATTAATTAAGTCAATGTCAATCCGGTATCACTAGTGATAGCACATTCAAGTTCAATTTTTTTGCTTCAATTAATTTTCAACTTTCGACACGAAACAGTTAAAAAACCAGTCTTAAATAAATCTCTTCTACACAAGCTTTTGAGTTTGCTCTGCAATGTACTGGTAAGGTGTTTTTAAGTACGCCTTTAAGCGCACAGGGATTTAAATATCTATAAATTAGCAAAGGATTTGTCATTAATTCCCCCGATACATTGCTGCACAAAAGTAACGTTATGCGATCTTACGATGCCTTAAAACCGGGTGCACTTTTTTCATAATTTGACATCATTTGATACATTAAATACTTGGTCCTCTTATGCATTGTTTGTCACCAAAGTCCAGTCTCATCGGCATTAAATACTTGATGTGGTGTATATTCTTCCTCTTCAATTATCTTATGATTTTTTCTGGATAAGGTTTGGTCAGTCGACGCGGGTTCTCCTTGAATTCTTACGTTAGATTCTCCTATGAATTTCGAAGCGTTTTTTAAATTTCTCAAATCAATCGTTATGTCTTAAAAAGTCTGGATTTACAGGAGATTCTCCACTTTCTTTAAGGTGTTGGTAAATTTTGAGTCTTATATCTAATGAGATCACCGCCCAATGGAGTTCTTTTTGCACAACATCCTTTTTGTATAATCCAAATACTGAGTGCCTTTTCCATTTTCTCCATAATTGGCGCACGGGAACGAGATGCATATTTTGCGGATATCGAAGATGCTGCGGTAATTGCACTTCTAAGTTTTCTGTAATTTTTTTAATGGTTCGAACTGTTGCCTTATTTAAATTTAGACTTTTTGCAATGTCAGATGGCTGTTCTCTTTTTAAGACACGATTCAAAATTTGTACGTTTGTCTCCAAAGAAATAAATTTTCTTTTAAACGTTATTTTCTTACTTTCGCACATAATTTAGGACTGAAATATAATTTTGAAATAAAATTACTCGTAAAAACGACAATGATAAAAGTTTTTCAAAAAAAAGTAATCACAATTATGTAATTTATGCAATCCACCAATTGAACGCCCAGAACACAAGATTCATACTGTGTAAATGATGGACACGACTCAATTTCAAAGAATCTCGATGTCAGAAAATGCGATTATTCCTGGGTTTTTATTTTATTTTTGTGTGTACATATAAATACGTGAATATTGTGAACTACGTCTTTGGCATAATAACTTAATGTTATAAATGTGTGGAATACAAATCGTGTTATCGAAGTATGTATGTATACACACGTACATAAATACTTTGTGTTATAAGAGGGTTTTGTATTTTCATTAATGTTAGAATGAAACCGTGTTGTAGCTTGCCGTGCTATACAAGGGTTTTCGCACTTTTCAATAACGTGTAAGAGTGAAACCGTGTTATAAGAGGGTTACCTGTGTGCATAATTCCTGAATAATATAGCAGATAGAAGAAAACTTATAGGAAAAATATTTTATGTATTATGAGATCTATAAAACGGTGCTCCTGGAATTTAATAAATGTTGTGAGTGGCGGGTCAAAATTATAATTTATTACATTTTGTACAGAATTCTTTCAATATTATACAGATGTTTTGGAATTTTACACATAATTCTTAAGCTAGTACACACGCTCGGCGAGGCCAGACGCGTTCGAGACTCGCGAGAGTAAATTGAGCATGTAAAACTCAAATACCTCAACTTTGACAAGATAAAACTGAAACTTTAACAAAACTTCAACGAAGGAATTAAATTAAAAAATCCTATCGCATATGCGTTGATATATGCGTACTTTCGAAAATTAAAAATAGTTCTTAATAGAAAATTAACAAATGATATAATGGTGTTAAGTAAAATTTGTTTACTCACCATCATTATAAAATTTGTTTAAAATACACACTAAACAATAGGAAACACAATGAACTGTATAATAGCAACATCGCTTATGTTTATGATTTAGTAAACTGATGAGAGTTTTGTGTGATTTTTTTAGCACGTGTAGTAGTATATTTTGTATTGGTAGTTGCGTACATGTGCTTTTGCAAATGCATAATCTCTATTGGTTGAAGCATCAGTTGGAAATCAACGAGTGTAGACATGTTTCGAGGCCCTTTAAATCGGATGTAACTATTTTATCTCTTTCTAATTTCGTTTCTTTCTCTGGAGTTTCGCTTATGTTATTATGTGGTACAAGTTACTATTTATTTAGATAATGATCGACGCATTGGGAATAAAAAAACACAAGAACATATTTTGCAGTCGTCCTTTTTTTACTTCGAATAAGAGTACCGATCTAATGCTCAATAATAAATATCGTTATAAGTTTAGAGAAATTTAGTAATAACTTATGTGATCAATAATAAAAACATTTAACATAATGTAGTGAATTTGTTTAGTAGAAATTGCACTGAAATATTTAAATTGTACGACTGTGTTGCGTGAGTTTATACAAGAGGGCAAGAGAGACTAAAGGAGTTTCCCTCGCGGGAATGTACACGGTGCTCTTCGGTCTCGCGTATTGCTCCCTCTCGTTTCGGGTGATATTGCACACGTGCCGTTTCGACGAGCGTGACTGCTGGCATTAGAATTACGTTACATATCTTGGGTAAAGTGACCAGATGTCCCGCTTTTTAACAATTTGTCCCGCGTCCCGAGACTTCTTAAGAAACATCCTGATTCTTTTAAGGAATGCACCCAGACATGTTAAATAACTTGTTTTTGAGATCATTTAATGGGTTCGTGACGTTTCAAACATGGGAATCGATGTAAAAAAAAGGCCATCAAGTTGAGTTTTTAGTTTACTCACTAAACATAATAGGAATGGATGACCAAAAAAAGTCATCGCCTACGGCTCTGCACCATTTTTTTTTTAATTAGACCCAGAATTTCTTTTTAATAATTTTTTTTAAATCATTTTTTTTTTAATAAGACATTGACGCGGAGACAATGGTCTCCCGTTTCACCACTCTGAAATCTGGTCACCTTAAACTTGGGAATCACCGCAAATGTATGAAATTAGAATTCAGGGAATTTCCGCACATTTCTTATAAAATTCTTGGAATTTGTGCAGATTTCTTAAAATTTCATACAGAATTCGTGGAATTTTATAGAAAATTTTTCGAAGTTCTTAACATATTTGGTGAACCCACAGGTTTTTTGTAAATTTCTTGGATTTTCTTCAATCTTTTAAAAAGTGTTTGAAATTTTTTAAAACATTGTTCAGAATTTATGAAATTTTATATAAAAGTTTTGGAATGAAAGAAACGGAATGAAAAGATAAAGTCTTGGAATTCGGGGAATTCCCGAGAATATTTTCTAAATTGTTTAGAATGTCATGGAAAATTCTTATAATTTTATACAGAATTAATTTTTGGAATTTTTTTGTGTGAAGGTATGATAAGTCAAGCACGTCCAATGCTCCATACAACTCTCATGCAACGCATGACCGATGTTCTGTCGCGTATGTTAAATGATCCGATGACGCGTGCTGCCATTAGCGCTGGCGGTGAAGATTCGCTCGATCATGATGGAGGACTAGCACCATCATCATCATCGCCTACAACAACAGCTCCAACTGCAACAAATAATACAACTGACGTAGCAGCGACAAGTAGTCAGGAATCTCCACAACAAATGACTAGTAGCAATCATTCTGATACTGATACTCTTGGTTCTGTTAACACTAGTGATGATCAGGTATTATCTGCTACTGGTGATGTACCAAATAATCAGAGATTCGAAGGAAATGAATCAATTGCTGAGTGGGATGATGAAATTATACGAGTGGAAGGGAGTGCGTCTACAAGTAAGTAGTTAAGAGTCTTTATTTATTTATTTATTGTACTATATATTTTTTATTTTATTTTCTATTCTATTTTATATAAATTGTTTATATATATATATATTTTTTATATTTGAAATTTCCACCAGAGTGTTTGTGCTTCATACATATTAAGATTGTAAGTAATATTCCATTAGCACATAGCTAAAAACACATTAGCACATGGTAAATAGCTAAAAAGAATCTTTAGCTTGTCGAAATAAGGTAACCAATTAATCTTATATAATGAACTTGAAACATTTTAAAATTGAAAAATTTTACTAACTAGTGACGAAGATTGTCGTTTCGCCGTACTGCGGACTCGTCAGACTTGTGAAGCAAAATATTCAACTAAAATTTTTACTAACTAGTTAGTAAACTTTAGTTTCGCAAACATTTTTTTAAGTCCATTATATAAGATGAATTGTTTATCTTATTTGGAAATACTACTTATAATCTTAATATGTATCAAGTACAAACACTGGTGGAAATTTCAAATGTACTAACGGATTTCCGACCAAATTTCACCTTTTTTGAATTTTCAATTTAAACAAAATTTTTAATTCAGTGTACCTAACGGGAGATTGTTTAAAAAACATGCCAACTTAGGCTCAGGATAGTGATAAGATTTTATAAAACTCATAATATATTTACATTATAATTTTGTCAACAGCAATATTATGATATATATATAGTTGAGTATTTTGCCTCACTAAGTCTGACGAGTCCGCAGTACGGCGAAACGAAGATCTTTGTCACTAGTTGTAAAATTTTTCAACTTTAACTTCGCGAATTTTTTTCTAATTCCAATATATAAGATTAATTCTTTATCTTATGCGGACCAGCTGAAGATTGTGTTTAGCTATATACTGTGCTAATGGAATAGATAGATAGATAGATAGATATTTATTTACGGGAAACCCCCTTTAAATACAAAAATATAATACAAATGTAACTTA